>JASANE010022812.1:0-42051 GCA_030248225.1 Trileptium ribeirensis | reverse complement strand
CGCAGCAATGGATTTCTTCAGGATACTGCAGACCTGATGTAGTCGGTAAATCAGTTAGTGCTTATAGATCCTAAATTCAGATTCGTGGGGTAAAATCCGCTGCTCCTAGTTACCCAAACAACCATGTCGTGTTTATTAGGCAATTAGTTTTTAACTTACACGTAAGCCATTTCATCTTCAAACTGTAGCCTTTCATTTCGTCCGACGCATAACCTTTGAAATTAAGGGGCTGCATGTTTGGCATATCAATGGGGTCGGTCAGATCAATTGGTGACTGTTGTTTGCCAGCACAATCGGGAAAATTCTGTTGCCACCGGTTCGGGCCTGCAAATATCACGGAAATGCTGATTTTAGATTGGTTAACAATGAAGATCACACGCAGTCCCATCGAATACTGATGGTATTAGGATCGATTAATTTCTGACAGTGGAGGCGGGATTTCAAATACTTTCTGTCGTAACCACATTTGTCGTATATGAATGTGTTTAGTAACTTTGGACTACACAGTCCTCGCTTTAAATGCAATAGGTTGTTTACGCTTGACAGAATGTATTAAAATGATTAGAAACTCAATCTAATTGGTGTATTTATCATCGCTTACGATTTTGTTCACTTCGCCGGCAACGGTGAGATATTTTGGCCGGGTCCTTTTCTACGAGTAACGGATTAAACCCTCTCAACGGATGATAGGTGACAGAGTCTTACACCGTCAGAACATGCAGCTTAATTACTAATGAGTTGAAAAACCTATTAATAGCTGCGTTTTAGTAATTCTGAATAGATGATGTAGTTTGCTGCACCAAATATCTACTGCTTATTCACAATACATTCTTCAACACTGTTTGAACTGCTATGTTTATTTCTTTTAAAATTGTTGTTTCAGAATCGAACGAATAAACACTTGCGTATGGCTTTAGCTACGACCAGTACAGCGGATCACCAAATTTGTGTTTATACTAAATTAGTGCAACAAAAATGGAAAAATTTGCGAAATTTTAAAAACAAAAGCGGAAATGCGTTAAGTATTTGTGCTTAAAAATATAAAGACATCTATCCGGAGAGCAAGTGCAAACAAAGTGAAGCAAAGTCAAATGAAATTATGTAAATTTATTGACAAAACTAGTTAATAAAAATAAATAAGTACTAAACTGTATATAGTTTAATATAAATAAAATAAACAAATTTTTAGTGCAATGCTTAGTTAAATTGGGGACAACTTATTTTTGGTAATGTAGAGGTACTATAATTGAGTCTCGACCATTGCATACATTGCAGCAAGAAACAATGACAACGATAACTGTAAATAAGCTTTTGCGGCACTTTTTGTATAGATGGCGGAGATATCAAAGCCAATCGAGTCATAATATGCCGGCATTGACTTGAAAAAGCTATGCCGAAATGAATGCTTTGCGTTTTGTTTATGGATTGATAATTCGATAGCTTTATCTAAGCTATATAGTAGATCCCATCTGAAGTCGTTATATTGTTATAACCCATAAATAAACTAACTATTGTTGCAATACCGGTAAGTCTGGTAACGCATTAACGGACATGGTATTATTTATTCAGCCGGATAAGTTTAGTGAGGCTTTGCCCTCCTCATGTTAAGGAGCATAAGTTGTCACCGTTAACTTGACCAGCAAAAGAACAATTTCGCCCAAATAACTATAATAGTTTCTGGGAATCCCTTCAAAATGTGGGCTCAACAGCCCCATTTTAGGACAATAATGAAGTGAATTTTGAGGTTATATCTTCAATGTTGTATTGGGTTAAGTCAGATTGCGCATGATTTTCTGATAAGCGTGCTCACAACATCACAATGAACGTAGCAATTCCACTAAAGCCAAGTAAGCGTGTTACAAAGATATATACTTAAAAACTTATATTTTTGCAAATAGACAATGGTAGACTGAATTGAGCTTTAATTTGGTATAGGCGACATATGTTCGCTATTAAAAATGGTATTTTTCCGTTCAACATTCTAAGTCAGATTAACATGGCGAAAAAATTCAATGCATTCATAATTTAATTTGCACTTTCGTGTAAACTATTGCGAATGTGTAAGCAAAATTTGTATTACAACATAAACAGTAAGCAGCAATTTTATCCACGACTACATCTCTTTTGATTATTCAAAACAATCTCTGTAATTACTGAGAACTGTCTTGGTTTAGTGATTCAGTTTTCTTTCTTGTCCGGTTCGGCAATACACCTTGTTTGTGGTATGTGTAATTCCGTATAGCAGTGGCAGGGCTTGGATAGATCTCGGAAGGCTGGGTGTTGGAACTTATAAAACAGAATTCTACGCACACGTGGTCGGGACTAGACTTTGAGAAACGTTATAAATTCTAAATAACATCAGCATCAAATAGATAGCTTAGATCGTATCGAAGGGCCAGTTGTGAAGACCGACGCAACTTTAACATGTAGTCTCGATGATACAGAGCCGAATAAACTTTCTAATTTCTTAGCGCGAACACACGCACTCATTTTTACCGCGATTTCATATCGTTGGGATTCGGTGTGCCCCGTTCTGTTCTTTATGCTATCTGGGTGATTTTGTCAACCTGGCAATTTATATTTTAGTGCGGTTGTAGGGATTACTGACCGCCTGACAAGACAAATACTCGTCTGACAGGTATCGCTGAGTCTTCATAGTTGAAGACAGAATAGTTGAAGAATTCAGAAAGGTATTGATACAGGTAAAGTTAAATCCAAATGTTCTCTGCGTTTTTGTACCGTCCTTGTTCGCGTCAAACATAGTGGTTTTGATGAGGTGGGGGAAATGAACCGTTGTACGCTGGCTAATTTTCCAAAAAAAACATTTTTAGCATTGGTGTCGATAAAGAGGGCTAGGGTGTTACTTCCATAAGGGTCGGATTTCATACACCCGCCCAAGCCAAATTTAGCTCAAAAGTACACATCCCTGTCACCGTGCGCCAAGGAGGGCGCAAACAATTTAGTAAGAATTGCCAAAAAATAAGTGAACATTGACAAAAAAGAGTAAAATTGTTAAAAATTGCAGAAAATTCTCAGCACAATAAAAAAATTTTGAGTTCCAAAAAATTTAAAAATTTAACCCCCCTTTCAAGGACATGCCTCTCCCATCGATCATCTATCCCTCCCTTCTAATTCGACGGACTTTGGACAGGTATGGTTTCTAACGACTCCCGCTAATAAGCTCGATGCCTTGCATCATGAGCGGTCGTATCGGATACTTCTCCAGTGAATAAACGTTTGCAAAGTCTGAATCCAGGTACCATAACTGAGCCAAAATAGAAAGCTCCGTGGCTCAGGAAACAAGGTAAATTGTTTTCTAGTCTTCTTTGAAGCAAGTACTGTTTAGAAAACTGGCTAATGACGGCAGCTTAATCACAAATTTTCATAACAATTGTGCCAGATTAGTCGAAATGGATTTGTGTTACATGTGGCAAAAAACAGGTTTTACAAAAGTTTTTGTCGAGTTTCTAACATGGGAATTTCTTGATACCAACAAATTGGCTCTAAAACACAGTGAGTTTCTTCAAGTAATCTTCGTGGAATTGACTTCCAATTGGTTGTGTCTCGTGTTACAGACCATCGAAGATTTCAAGCCCTTTGTGTACTGCAATTCAATGTTCGAAAAAAGTTATTTATTTTAAAACTTAGGTAGTGCCGAACGCGCCGCCCCCCAAGTTAGACCCCTCCCCCTGGGAGCGACTAAAACCGCCTCATGGGAGCCCGAAGACTACCCATCCCGCCGCATCTGTGGACCGGGCTGCACCTGGAATCTTGTACCTCGAATTTGTGATAAATTATATCTTGAAGAAGTTTCAAAACATATTTGTCGCTGTAACGTCCCCGGTGGGCGCACCGCGCCTGTAAGTTCGTCCAGGTTGAGATCAATTATTAAACGATTAGTACGATCCTGCATGCGTGTGCACAAGATCCAGATTGTTTCTTTCTTTAGATAATCTTTTTCAGCTGTCTGCATTGTAGCGAATCTCTGGCCATCACTTTTGATGATGCGCTGCTGGTGTCGACTTATCCGAGTCACAGACTCAAAAACAGATCATTTTCCATGCGGCACACCTGTTACGTCATTTCACATGAAGTATTGCCCAGGGAGCCTATTTTTCGATTAATACCTGTATTATAACTCAAATTTAGGCATTTACAAACGGATTATATGTTTCCTGATTCCTCATCTACAGTCTGCTGGATGAATGGCTATTGTAAGATATTATTAAAACGGCTGGTGAAAGAATTTGCTATATCTGGCCTTCTCAGTTTTCGTGCAAGTGGGGAAAATGTTTCGGTTAGTTCAACCTGACATTCATATTTGATTCTTTTGTAACAGAAGAAATTAATATCAAAAAGTGTGTTTTTAGGCTAACACAAGTAAATTGCGAGTGATTCCGTGCTTGCCAAAACAAGATTAAATTTGACCCATATTTTTTGAACAAAATTTGAGGGTGCTCATCAGTATCAGTTATTGGTATTATTGTTCCACTGAAATTATTAATTCTACTGCAATTTAGAAACGCGCCCGTCTAGTCACCATTATGTTATGAACAAAACAAACATTTTATGAACAAAATTTGAGGGTGCTCATCAGTATTTATTGGCAATATTGTTCCACTGAAATTATTAATCCTACTGCACTTTAGAAACCCGCCCGTTTAGTCACCATTATGTTATGAACAAAACAAACATTTTATGAACAAAATTTGAGGGTGCTCATCAGTATTTATTGGCATTATTGTTCCACTGAAATTATTAATCCTACTGCACTTTAGAAACCCGCCCGTCTAGTCACCATTATGTTATGAACAAAACAAACATTTTATGAACAAAATTTGAGGGTGCTCATCAGTATTTTTTGGCAATTTTGTTCCACTGAAATTATTAATCCTACTGCACCTTAGAAACCCGCCCGTCTAGTCACCATTATGTTATGAACAAAACAAACATTTTATGAACAAAATTTGAGGGTGCTCATCAGTATTTATTGGCATTATTGTTCCACTGAAATTATTAATCCTACTGCACTTTAGAAACGCGCCCCGTCTAGTCACCATTATGTTATGAACAAAACAAACATTTTATGAACAAAATTTCAGGGTGCTCATCAGTATTTATTGGCGTTATTGTTCCACTGAAATTATTAATCCTACTGCACTTTAGAAACCCGCCCGTCTAGTCACCATTATGTTATGAACAAAACAAACATTTTATGAACAAAATTTGAGGGTGCTCATCAGTATTTATTGGCATTATTGTTCCACTGAAAATTATTAATCCTACTGCACTTTAGAAACGCGCCCCGTCTAGTCACCATTATGTTAAGAACAAAACAAACATTTTATGAACAAACTTTGAGGGTGCTCATCAGTATTTATTGGCGGTTTATTGTTCCACTGAAATTATTAATCCTACTGCACTTTAGAAACGCGCCCCGTCTAGTCACCATTATGTTATGAACAAAACAAACATTTTATGAACAAAATTTGAGGGTGCTCATCAGTATTTATTGGCATTATTGTTCCACTTGAAATTATTAATACCTACTGCAGTTTAGAAACGCGCCCCGTCTAGTCACCATTATGTTAAGAACAAAACAAACATTTTATGAACAAAATTTGAGGGTGCTCATCAGTATTTATTGGCATTATTGTTCCACTGAAATTATTAATCCTACTGCACTGTAGAAACCCGCCCCGTCTCAGTCACCATTATGTTAAGAACAAAACAAACATTTTATGAACAAAATTTGAGGGTGCTCTATCAGTATTTATTGGCATTATTGTTCCACTGAAATTATTAATCCTACTGCACTGGAGAAACCCGCCCGTCTAGTCACCATTATGTTATGAACAAAACAAACATTTTATGAACAAAATTTGAGGGTGCTCATCAGTATTTATTGGCATTATTGTTCCACTGAAATTATTAATCCTACTGCACTGGAGAAACCCGCCCGTCTAGTCACCATTATGTTATGAACAAAACAAACATTTTATGAACAAAATTTGAGGGTGCTCATCAGTATTTATTCGCAATATTGTTCCACTGAAATTATTAATCCTACTGCACTTTAGAAACCCGCCCGTCTAGTCGCCATTATGTTATGAACAAAACAAACATTTTATGAACAAAATTTCAGGGTTCTCATCAGTATTTATTGGCATTATTGTTCCACTGAAATTATTAATCCTACTGCACTGGAGAAACCCGCCCGTCTAGTCACCATTATGTTATGAACAAAACAAACATTTTATGAACAAAATTTGAGGGTGCTCATCAGTATTTATTGGCATTATTGTTCCACTGAAATTATTAATCCTACTGCACTTTAGAAACGCGCCCCGTCTAGTCACCATTATGTTATGAACAAAACAAACATTTTATGAACAAAATTTCAGGGTGCTCATCAGTATTTATTGGCATTATTGTTCCACTGAAATTATTAATCCTACTGCACTTTAGAAACCCGCCCGTCTAGTCACCATTATGTTATGAACAAAACAAACATTTTATGAACAAAATTTGAGGGTGCTCATCAGTATTTATTGGCATTATTGTTCCACTGAAATTATTAATCCTACTGCACTTTAGAAACGCGCCCCGTCTAGTCACCATTATGTTAAGAACAAAACAAACATTTTATGAACAAAATTTGAGGGTGCTCATCAGTATTTATTGGCATTATTGTTCCACTGAAATTATTAATCCTACTGCACTTTAGAAACGCGCCCCGTCTAGTCACCATTATGTTATGAACAAAACAAACATTTTATGAACAAAATTTGAGGGTGCTCATCAGTATTTATTGGCATTATTGTTCCACTGAAATTATTAATCCTACTGCACTTTAGAAACGCGCCCCGACTAGTCACCATTATGTTATGAACAAAACAAACATTTTATGAACAAAATTTGAGGGTGCTCATCAGTATTTATTCGCAATATTGTTCCACTGAAATTATTAATCCTACTGCACTTTAGAAACCCGCCCGTCTAGTCGCCATTATGTTATGAACAAGACAAACATTTTATGAACAAAATTTGAGGGTGCTCATCAGTATTTATTGGCATTATTGTTCCACTGAAATTATTAATCCTACTGCACTGGAGAAACCCGCCCGTCTAGTCACCATTATGTTATGAACAAAACAAACATTTTATGAACAAAATTTGAGGGTGCTCATCAGTATTTATTGGCATTATTGTTCCACTGAAATTATTAATCCTACTGCACTGGATTTGAAACCCGCCCGTCTAGTCGCCATTATGTTATGAACAAGACAAACATTTTATGAACAAAATTTGAGGGTGTTCATCAGTATTTATTGGCATTATTGTTCCACTGAAATTATTAATCCTACTGGACTGGAGAAACCCGCCCGTCTAGTCACCATTATGTTATGAACAAAACAAACATTTTATGAAGAAAATTTGAGGGTGTTCATCAGTATTTATTGGCATTATTGTTCCACTTGAAGAAATTATTAGTCCTACTGCACTGGAGAAACCCGCCCGTCTCAGTCACCATTATGTTATGAACAAAACAAACATTTTATGAACAAAATTTGAGGGTGCTCATCAGTATTTATTCGCAATATCGTTCCACTAAATTCTGAATCCTACTGCACTTTAAAAACCCGCCCGTCTAGTCGCCATTATGTTATGAACAAAACAAACATTTTATGAACAAAATTTCAGGGTGCTCATCAGTATTTATTGGCATTATGGTTCCACTGAAATTATTAATCCTACTGCACTGGAGAAACCCGCCCGTCTAGTCACCATTATGTTATGAACAAAACAAACATTTTATGAACAAAATTTGAGGGTGCTCATCAGTATTTATTCGCAATATTGTTCCACTGAAATTATTAATCCTACTGCACTTTAGAAACCCGCCCGTCTAGTCGCCATTATGTTATGAACAAAACAAACATTTTATGAACAAAATTTGAGGGTGCTCATCAGTATTTATTGGCATTATTATTCCACTGAAATTATTAATCCTACTGCACTTTAGAAACCCGCCCATCTAGTCACCATTATGTTATGAACAAAACAAACATTTTATGAACAAAATTTGAGGGTGCTCATCAGTATTTATTGGCAATATTGTTCCACTGAAATTATTAATCCTACTGCACTTTAGAAACCCGCCCGTCTAGTCACCATTATGTTATGAACAAAACAAACATTTTATGAACAAAATTTGAGGGTGCTCATCCCGTATTTATTGGCATTATTGTTCCACTGAAATTATTAATCCTACTGCACTTTAGAAACGCGCCCCGTCTAGTCAAAATTATGTTATGGATTCGCTTGGGGTGCTCATTTTAGGGTGCTTAGTATTTATTGGATTATCGTTCCACTGAAATTATTAACCACCCTAGAAAAGCCCGGAGTCACATAGACGAAAATAACAACATCTTTAAGGGTGGCTTTATGAACAAAATTTGAGGGTGCTCATCAGTATTTATTGGCATTATTATTCCACTGAAATTATTAATCTTACTGCACTTTAGAAACGCGCCCGTCTGGTCACCATTAAGTTACAGGAGGTCTTGATGATGTTACAGAGTTCTACTAACAGCAGAGATGTATGATAGTTATAACTACACAGTCTGTACATAGTCTAGGAGTGTCAGCTATAAACAAAATTATTACAGCAGCCTCGAAATCACGAATCTCCTGTTAGTAATGGTGCCAATCTCATCAGCTTTAACGCTACATACTTACACGTCTACTGTATGCTTATATAGACTAGATCTCATTAGATACTACTGAAATTAATACCATAATTGCCGCTTGGACTGTAATCCCAGTAATTTTTGTCGTCTGCCGCGTTTGAACCTGAAACAATTATAACATATTCAGTACACTAAATATGAGATTAAATTGGTTATCATTTCAAAACATTCAATATAGGTTTCAGCTATTTATCTTTTCCTATATATTTAGCATTGCATCATTCAAAGCAGTAAGAATGTATTGAATTTTTGAGGCAAACAATACAATATTAGTTCAGTTTAAAAATATTAGTCCGAAACTTAACTGGGTTTTCATCGTCCAGTTATCTAACGTAGACTTTTCTTCAACTTACAAGATCCACGTTTCATTGCAATATAAAAATATCACCTGAAGTCGACACTGAACACCACAGTAATCCCAGAGGGTTATGGCCCGCAATTTTATGGGCAATGCAAATATTTTTTCGGAAATATTGCATCTTATTATATTTTCACCGCGCCAGGTATAGCTAAAACAATGGGATGACAATATACTCTCACTGCCTTAATACAGATGGGCTACCCTTGGTGATAAAGAGCCCTAATGCATCATTTTCCTTAAGATGTGTGCACTCAGAGACCAAATTAGTCACAGGGCTTATTCCGAACCGTGCCAAAAAGGTGAACCGTCACGCAGCCAAATCCGGCTCTTTATAAATAAAATACATAGCCAAGTTATGCCAAAACGTTTGCACTACCCATGAGCGGCTGTGTATTAGGGTTTGATAGCGTGCATTATATTCATATCTCTATCATATCCCGGCACTTTAACTAGCTACCTTTGGAAAAAAAATTATTGAAAACATGGGGGTGTCTACGACACTCTTTTGCCAACAGTGTACTTGACACTGTGTGGTGTACACAGGTTCCAAACGTTGGGGGACATTATAACGTGAACGCATTATTCTCAAGTCCGCTAGATTTTTTCCAATTTTTGACAGATTTAGCTAAAATTGTCATATATTTTTACTAAATTATACTATTTTAACCAGATATTCACCCATTTTATGTCAAATTTTTTCAAATGGGGGTTGGTAGCACTGGAGAGGTAATTTCGCGATGCTAGATAAATGTTGACGGACACAAGTGAACACAGACAAAAGTATGGCGTTAACGAAAATTCATCAATTGTTATACATAATCTTTAGGGATTGTGCGATTTTACTCCATGTAAATCCAATCAACTATATTTGTCTCCGTGGATGGGAATAACCATTTACCCGTTCGTGACCCATCAACTATATGTGAACATCCACTATTGTCGTTGCTGTTACAGTCGATACAAATCCATTCAATTGGATTTTTACCTCTAAATGTCAATAGCCATTCTCTGCTCGTGTTACAGCGATGAGTTTATAGATTTTAGGGAAAAATAGATTCCACAAAATTAAATATATAACTTGTGTTCAATTTTGTTATGGTTTGCACATAAAACATTTTTGCGGTGTGTTGCTTGCATGATTTGGGTCTTAATGAACTTATATATCGCAGAAAATTGTTCTGTAGTAACATTACTGCAAACCACAGAAAACAGAAATATTGCATATATTGATGCATTTACCAGTTTATGGCAAATAATCGGTATCCTTTATGCACAGCAAAACCGCTGTTGAGTCAAATTTTGACTATCTTTTCTGTCCTACCCTAAAACTTCAGTTTAACTTTGGCTCAATTTGAGTCAATAATTGTCTCAATTTGAGTCAAACTGAACGCATTGTATTCTCGCTTCGATGGGGCTTCAAATAATGAAGCAGAAAAATTGACCTAGCAACTGTCTATTGCGACCATATACAGTAGAAGTAAACACATGTAAGGATAATTGATAATTGCAAGTTGATATCAAGACTCGGTTTTGTCAGCTATAAATCACTTAGCAAATGAGCTAGGATGTTCATGCTCGAGAAATTTCGTCCTGGAATTCCTACAACCAAATATTGTTTACCAACTGCGCGATGAATTAACACATCCATGTTATCCAGATTAGGTGCATCTGCATCGCGAGAAACTTCTCATCCTTTGGCATTCGTTACCTATAATATTGTTAGACACTGCGCTGAGATCGTTAGGTGGAACGCCATTGCTTATTAATATTGATTAGACAAGTGAAGACAGAAAATTACTGGATTCTAGTACGGGTTATTCTTTCGCCCTGTATTTCACAGCCATCTCCGAAATCTCGATATGAAATCCACGATAAACACCTATCATAGACCTTGCACAAACACCACGTCCGCCCTTGAATCACAGCATCTTATATACCATAGGTGTCCATTAGGGGGTTACTGCTCTTGCAAATCGCACTATCCCTGTGACAGCTGCATATCCTTCTTCCCGCAATTCCCCGTGTGCGTAAAATTACGGGAATTGGCTAAATTTGGGAAACATTTCGTAATATATATTTAGTTAAAATTGGCAAAAATTCCGTCCCCAGCTGCCCTCCATGGATCGACATCCATGCTCATGTTGTTTACCTCAATCGGCCTTTTCCCGTTACACGGCCCAGCATAATTTTTTTCTCCTCTCCGATTAGTCCTGGGTTACTTCTAGGGTCATGTTTGTTCTTCATACCTTTCTTCAAGACACTTTGCCAGATTTTTTGCGCTTTTAATTTTTTCTTCTTTCCCCCAACTGTTACATTCAGGGCTTTCTGTAAATGTGGTATTCGGGCCTTCGTGGTATATGTCCACATCATTCCAACCGACGAGATCTTGCCATTTCGATGCTATGTTCGTTTTTCATATCGTTCAGGATTGTCTCATTCGGAATTCTGTCCATTCTGCTCTTTCCTTTTAGCCAACGCAACATCTGTATTTCCGCCGTCTGCAGCATCCTTGAGTCAGCAGTTTTAGATGCCCAGCAGTCAGCACAGTAGAGCAAAACGGGTCTGATTATTGTCGAATATACGTTGCTCTTCTGGTTCAAAGAATCCGCCAGGGCGGTATCGCACCATATTTAAATTAGCTCTTCAACACTTTCGCGATTATACAGTCGATCACTGCGAAGACATCAGCAAACAACACATCTTATGGCGCTGTGGCATTTTTTAGACCAGGACATACATGATAATAATAAACAGGAAGGGGTTATGCTCCTATCCCGGAAGGGATTATGTGCCGATCCAGGAAGGCACTATGTGCCAGAGTTGGTTTTTTCCTGAAAAACGTCGTATAGGAAAAAACCGTTTTTCCGGAAAAAAATGGAAAAAACGCAAGAACGGAAAAAAGTTAAATTTTGCTGTTAGCTTTTTAGTTGTTAGCCTGTTAGAAAAATAGCAGGAAACACAGTTTTATGCGAAATTGAATCCCGACTTGATTTTCAATGCCTTAATTACTGAAAAAGGTCTAAAGCTGCAATGTTGTCACATAGAATTTGCTACCACACAGTGCAGCGGTACTTGAATATTTCCAAAGGGCAGAGTTATGTAAAAACCATACTGTGGCTATATCGATAAGTGTGCGTGCGTATAATTATTAGGTTTCGAATTAATAGTGAAAGTACTTCATATTTTTAGTATTGTATAAACGTACTAACTGGTGTCAAACTGCCTACCATCCAAGTGATGCTGGAAGCGCAATAATACAATAGAGTATGTAATTTAAGTCTCCGATCCAACTGTCGATCTATATAGTTTATGACACGTCGTGGCAAAAATACCATACATGCCCACGGGTATCTACCGCAGGTAAACAGACCGCTGCGGGGAGTGGGATGGTGGTGGATAACCACCGAGGGGTGTAACCCCTAGGTTTTTGGTTCTTCTTGAAGGGGGCTGACTTTATGGGTAACCAACGCTCGTCCCATATCCACCTGTGGGCATGTGTGTCTGGCCTGTGCCTGCCTTGTTTATTGCTTTCATATGCTTGATACAAATCCCATGGCTCTATTCAGTACCACGCCTATTTAATTTAAACTTGCCATCGGGCAAAAGTTTCTGATGCGGTAAAGGAATCAAACTATTCTTATGCTTAGATTATAAATTTAGTTGATGCTTGAGAGGTATAGTTATACCATTTCTACCATATAAATCATATGCATGAAATGCAAAGGCTGTTTAAACGGGTGTAAATAATGCTCACGGGCGTGATATGTTGTTACATAACGGTTTTCCAACTATTTTCGACTCCACAGTACTAAAATAGTTTTTCCATTTCTTTCAGGGTGGGTACGAAAAAACAGAAAAAAGGGAAAACCCCATTTTTCCGATGGTTTTTTTCGGTGCTCAATTTTTTCGGTGCCCGTGTGACTTTTTCCACACCTCAGGGGCACCGTCCTGGCGGAGAGACGACCGAGTCGACGCGGAGAGGTGAGGTCTTTGGGTAAGTGTCATACGCTTTCTCTAGGTAAATGAATACCCAATAGGAGTCTTTACCTTGCCTCTAAGCACTTCCGCCAGTATCTGCCGGTTCAAAACTGAGTCTGTTGTACTTTGTCCGCATCTGAATTCAAATTGGATATCGTGAATAGCAATGATCTATCGAAGTCTGCTTTCTAGAAGCGTTCGTATACTTTGATCGTCTGACTCAGCAACTTTATCGTCTGACTCACCTGGTACACTTACGAGTCGGACATGTTCTTATGTATAAACACGATTTTACTTCATCTCCAATCATGTAGTATTTTTAGGATTTCAGACACTTCTCCAGCATTCCCACATCCGTCCCAATCCAGCGTCTTTCAGAGTTGTCCATTTTATCCGCATGTATCCAGTCCTGCATATTTGCTACTACTCAATTAGAAAGATGGAAGAGGGCTTCAACTTTCGTGATTTCTTCAACAGGTTCTTCTACCGGCGTATAACGTTCTACCTCGCGTGTGGGTGTATCGGGCTATGAGTTTAAATGCAATATATGGTAGAAAAATAGATTCGTTCATGAGGTGTGATCATAGATTTAATAAGAGTGCTTTAGTGCAGAAACTTAGTAACAAAGAAACAAGATGATCTATCTTTAGCAGTAATTTACAACTATTGGTTTCTAATTTGGAATGTCTTACGAATGTATTATGCTGAGAGGTGCCTTACGAATGTGGAAAGTATTATGCTTGGAGTAGTATTTGTCGCGACATATTAGTGATTCCTAACGCGACGGTTACCCTTACCAACAACTTGGAGGATCATGTGTGTGTACGTGTCCATCTTAGAGTTCACGAAATGGAGGGGTAAAACCTACTTTTTGCAGAATTAAAGTTTAGTTGAACAAAGCAAATCATAATAATTTTTTGTGGTGCCATTATAGAAAATTATAGTGACACGGCAGCGTCCCTATCATCTGTTTGGCCCATGTCAATTTTAGGTGCTGAAGAATAATGCATGCCATGCCGTTCTCGATATACTGAGCCTAAGCCTCAGTCTAAGACTAAGCTAAATTCTCTATATGACCCTTGTACTAAGCGTAAGCCTAAGTCTGGGGCTGCCGCCCCAGAACCCCCGCGCTAAGCTGTTCTTTTTTCTAACGTTATAACGTTCGACCCCTAAAGTTGACATGGGCCATATGTTTTATGCCGATACTGGTGCATTTTTAACGAACATTTTTGGAATTAAAAAAATTGATGGTTAATGTTTTTGGAGATATAACTTTTTAAGAGAATTTTTAATTTCTTTCCGTATAGCTTGGTCACTTCCGGAAATAGAAGATATTGACCGTTTATTTTTATTACTTCGACCGAGGAGCACAATGCTTACTGCACGACCTGAGCGCATTAAGTTAAGAAAAACTTTCAGAACAGGTTTTTGAGTCAATAGAAATTTGTTTGTGAAGCCGGGTCAAATTCCAGAAACACATACTTTGATGAATAGAATAGACATGTGCATCTCAACATTTCTTTCCGTATCCGTTGCCCAGGCTGATTATCACTTTCATTTCATGCATAACAGAAAAAAAGAGTTTATTGTTTATTTATATACTAAATAAATTTATTCAACATAGCTAGTGAATGGTCCTCTTGGATTTACGGAGGTAGCTACATTGGGATAGAATTAGCGCATCGTAGCATTGCAAGCTATATATACATACTTAAACGCCAAATTCCCGGGCGGGTGGGAGAGCAGTGGGGTAGCCGGTGTCCTCGAGGGGGAAGTAAGCCTTAAGCAGTTAGCTGGTCGACGAGGGATTGTGGCTTTTTCTTAACCATATCCGCTGCGGTAGGGGCTTAGCCAAAGAGGGATGAACGGGGCACGGGAAAACCAGGCGCGGCCTCAGTCCACGATAACAGAAAAGCCATGTGCATGTATTATACGCCAAGTGGGGTTATGGAGTTACACTGTGCCCCACCTAGCAAATGCTGTTCCCTAGTGCGGAATTTTGTGGCTGCGCCTCTGCTATCTGCTCAGTTCGCTTCTTCCTATGACACGTTAAGATGGTCTCTCAGACTTCAACTAGCAAAACTTTTCGATTGCTAGCATGTACCATAGGATGAGGGCAAACCACCAAATTAATTATACATGTATAACCGAGCCCATGAAATCTCAGTTATTTTTGCCTTTGGCAAAATACTGTCTAAAACATGACTTGTTTTAATTAGATATGTTTGTTGTTCTGAAAATTGCTCTTAAAATCCGAACCCAAATTTCTCAGATATATTAGGCTCTGCTCGTATCGGTCATTCAGACATGACAGGCGCGGCTGTACAGCCAAGCTGAGCTCATAGCCCAAATTTTCATCTGTCTTATATATCTCATTGCAAACTATTTGGGTAATACTAACAAATGGTGTTAATGTTAAGTGCTTCATTATGCTTGACCACAATTTAACCCTGAATCTAAACTGTATCTCGTGATCTTGTAAATGGATTAATACAAGGTAACAACGCTACCATGTAACATGTGAAATGCATATGTTTATTCATGAAAAATTATGGAAAAAAGGTTTCAAAATATAAGTTTAGGCCCGCTACGTGTTTCGAAATTCGTTTAATGCTGACACTACTACCACACAAGATTTTTTCAGAGTTCTAAGCATTATAATAGCCATAAAAACATATGCCGACTGCCAAAGTTTGGGGAAAGAACATAAAGAGATATATCGCAGTCTAGAGTTGAACAAAGAGACTAGATTTTCAAAAAATATGTTTTGATACCAAGGCAACTTTTGCTGGGCACGATTATGGGATGCATTTTTCAGAGAGTATACTCCTGTATGATACAAGTTTGTTCACTATATCAAAAACGTATAGCGGCTATGGAATAGTTTGAAGCGTGAAATTTTTTTAACGCCGGCGGTATTCACCCAAAATGCAAAAAATGGTGTTTGTATATAAAAGTTATAAAAAGTATATATAACAGGATTTAAAATAAAAATCTCCAGCAGAAAAATTTGACTACGCTGTCTTTAACCAATATATATATAGCTTACAGGAGGTATTATCCAGCTGACGTGTCAAATCCCTTCCACTTGGCGTGAAGCACCGTTCGCCAGGTCATCCTACCGTTCCACAGGCCATCCTACCCACGTTGAACACATATGAGCCGAAGCCGCCACACCCTCACCCGATCACCTCCGCTGGGCGGCATTGTGAAGGCCAGAAGCTAATCTCCACTGTAGACGTTTATGGCTACTTCCTTGGAACCTCAGGCCTTGAGCATGTATTATATACAAAATATCGTAAAAATCAAATTATTTTCACAGATTTCATCGAAATATTTTAAACCCCTGTAACTCACAGGTAATGCCGAGTGACTGCCATTTTACGTATTCATACTTTACTACATACATAAAATAGAACCTAACGCCACATATATTTTGGCAGTCGGCATGTATTTTTGTGCACATTATAACGCTTAGAGCTCTGAAAAACTTGTGTAACAGTGATGTTAGCAGTAAAACGTATTTCCGAAACACGTAGCGAGCATAAACTTAAATATTGAAACCTTGTTTCCATAATTTCATATGAATACACATAGGCAATTTACATGTTACATAGTAGCATTTTAACCTTATATATTGTATATTCTATAACGGCACCTTTTCCTTTTCACTTCCGAACTTGTGTTCTTATTGTATAGCCGCATGACTTAGTCTGTGCAAGACATTTGTTCTTCCCACAATTTTCCTTGGACATCATGTGCATGTCAGGTAGACCGAAAGAAAGATTTGTTTCCGCCTGACAGCATTGCAACCTATAAACCTTATTTACAGATTTGAATACCTAATTAGAACGTCGCAGATATGTAAATTTGAGTAGTTAGTGCGGCTTGCGATAACAAGCAAAGTTAATGTTGGTGCCTGGGTAGCTTAGTCGTTTCGGATAGCCATATAGCGATTTCCTTCCCGATGCCCATGCCTAACTCGATTCTTTGAAGAACCTCGTAAAGCGAACGAACGATAACACATATAAAATGCATGCCTGATATAGTCTAAGTTAGGGCATTCCCTTCGCAATGTACACTGTCGCAAATGCGACACTATTTGCGGGAGAGGGTTAAGCAGTTCTCGAAATCTATTACTTTGTTGAAAGCAGCACAGTGCTAATGTTAGAGTAAAAAGCAATCGCCAGCAATGAGTTTCGAGTTTCAGGCATATTTTTTATGCAAGAAATCAAATAGACGCTGAATATATCAAACGTTGAAAATTTTAAAGTAATATTTGGTTTGTTAATGTATAGTTTATTTTTTCGTGTTCAATCTGTGATTAATCACACTGCATGTGAGTTATGACTGCCAATCGAACAAAAGCCAAACACATGTGGCGTTGAAAACTTTTGGCGACTACTTGCAAATAGTAACCATTTTTTAGTAACTGTAACTTTTAAGGCACGAAAAATAAAATCGCTTATTGTTCAATTATATAGCTTACAAGTGAAACCGTGCTATATGCGGCTTATTAATGTGCAAGGATCGGGTCTACATGCGATAAAGTTACCCTTTTGGCGCCTGACAGTCTGTGAAAAACCTGAAATTTTATAAAACAAAACGCATTGTATAATATCAACCAGGTATATACTATATAGAGCTGCCTCGCGTTTCATGAGAACGATTACCAGCGTGTTTTCCCTGCTGCAAGTTGTAATAAATACTTCAATTGCTGCAAATGGCTAGATTTAAATTTAGACTATTAAATTTTCGGACCATTGCTTTTAGCATAAGTTCAGTCGAATTGACAGCTTTCATGGAGAAGAAGATTTTTAATTCCAGAAGACTGATAATTTCTCTAACATATCTTTAAATAATTTTAACAATATGCAGTTAAATTTAGGCGTGTTTTAAGAATTATTTTAGTCGCATATATTTAAAAACATTTCGTCACATGTTTCTAATTGTGAAAGCGAAACATTGGGACATTTAAAATCGAATGTATACATGGTAGATATGTTCTTGTGTACCGAAGCATTCCATAGTCAATTTTTTAAATTCTGTTTTCCTAACGAACGGCCGGACATCGGTTCAAAAATAACCTAGTAATTTCGCACCAAAAATTTCTAAAACCAGGTTCGCCATAGAACATATTTCGAAATGTTACTGCACAGTTGACTTTTTCGCTGCACATTTCTGTCACAACACAGAAACCATTTTCAACGAAGGCGCCAGTACTCCCCCATAGGAGCCGCCCCCCTCAGCAGCCCGTTAACACCGTTGGGGAGAACGAATACCGATTCCGGAAGCCCCGGTTATCGACTCTATGTCATGGGACCTTGAGCATATGACGTACATAAAATATGCCCGATCTAGGACTAGCTTGTGTCAGTATTTAAACAAACAAATTTTCTATACTTTATACATTTAGTGTAACAGAAGTGTAACAAAAAATTCCAAATTTAACTTTATATACATTTAATGGAGAAAATAGGAACCTAAATACGTCTCAGCTTGTTCTTGATTTTTATATCTACTTCTACATTGTATATAGTATAGTGTAGGTGCGCACTGTACGTCATTGCATGGCATGATGTTTGTTAAAATAGTAGACAGAATTTCAACTTGCTTGGTTTGTATAAATGTCGCATCCTCTAGCTTTTACTTCTGGATGGTCTAAGTATTGTAACTTTCTGAAATTATGAAACATTGCTGTAAGATTATTAATTCTGCCCATATGTCATTAATAGTGTTTACTAACTCCAAAACAGCGTTGTTTTCGCTGAATACCGCCAAGGCCATTGGTTGTTTGTTCGCAAGAAAATAGTGCTTGCACTTTAAGAAATTAGTTTGTAGCAACTTGTCGTTGTTCTATACTATGCGGGAACTACGATAAGATGTGTGCAGCGATATGGTAAAAATGACAGATGAAATCAATTCCATTTCTCGTTTTAAAATACTTTTATGTTTACCCGATTCTAATCGACCCGATTATATTCCGTTTTTATAAACAAAACTGATTTTCATTTCTCATTTGTGGCTTGATTTCACTCGAATTGATTGCACTTAAGTGAAATGAATATTATTCTTGTTGCCACTACCATACTATCAGCTGAGTGAAGTTAAACCCTACCGTTCACATCGACCAGATTAGCAATAGCTGTATGGGTTTAACATAACTCATGTTTAAGACTACCGCCAGAAGTCGATTTAAAAATAATTGTTTTAAAACCAGTCGTTTTAAAACGGGTCTATTTGAAAACAGTGATTTTAAAACGATAAATTTCATTTCAGCTTCCTGGAACTGAATTTAAAACGAACTCATTTTAAATCGAGAACCGAAATTGAAACCATTTTTTGCCACATCTGAGCACACATCTTTATAGTAGTTCCCGCATTAGTACTTACAACCGTTTGGTTTGCCGGACATAAATAACGACATTTAATGATAGCTTAGTGACCTTTCGAGTTATTTATGGCTAGGTGTAGTATTAATATTGGCGTGAGTAAGGCAGTAGTGGTATTCTAAACTTTTGGGCAATACCACAGTGTCAAATCGAAGGATGGTTAAAGATACTCAGCACCTTTATGGAAAGAAAAATCTGCCACAGTGGTAGTGCATATCGTACATGTAGTGTACTCCACTAATAGTCGCTATCTCTACTTTTGTACATTTTTATTCCGGTGATTCGTTCCAGCAGGTTTTATTTATAAAACACATCGATGTACGATGTAGTAAACGTGGAGGCAGTGCAAGTGCCTCATGCACCCAAGATACATAGCTACCATACTCATGATTTTGTCACATTTGTTCGGGGTGCTTAATAGTTTCAGCTACCAGGCTCATGATTTTCTCACATTTATTCGGGGTGCTTGATAGCTTCAGCTACCATGCTCATGATTTTCTCACATTTGTTCGGGGTGCTTGATAGCTTCAGCTACCATGCTCATGATTTTCTCACATTTGTTCGGGGTGCTTGATATACTTTAAAAGTTAATCAGCTTCAAAATATGCCTGGCACACATTTCATGATGATAATGAGCTGTTCTTAGTCGAACGACCGATACAATGGACAAAAACGCAAAATACACTATTTCAGGTTGAAAACTGGGCACTTCTTCTACAACACAGTTATTATAAACACCTGCTATAACTGTAAATAAGGCAAGGTGTGTAGGAACAACTATCAAATCTTGACATGTGTCAGGCTGCTACAAGCACGCTCGTGACAGCATTCGATGGTGGCATAACGAGGAAAATATGAGCGAGTTTATAGACTTTCTAGTCACCGAAACCTGTCGCTACTCACTGATATGATCGATGATTCCACCCAGTCCAAATTTCAAAGCGTAGCTGAAGCTCAGAAAGTATCCGTCAAGGGGCTCAGTTAACATTTATGCGGTGTAAAGCCACAGTCCGAACTGTAGGAGTCCTCCATAGCCAAGATGTTATCAGCGTAAGGCGCAGTTGCAGCACCATCAACTGATAACAACTTTGCGATTGGTCGATATTGATATATTTCGTGGAGTCTAGCTGATATCTTCACTGATACAAATTACTGTTTTGATCGCAGTGTACTATTGCACTCAAAAGTGGTTTTCAAGAGTCTTCAAGCTGTGAGGTGCTGTCGGGTTCCAAAACTTTGGCTTCGTGCTTTCGACGAGGCGACTTTGGATCTGACCCAAAAAGCTGCATTCTATTTGCTTCATATTTTACTTACTCAAAAATGCCTTCGTAAGTCTTTCGACTCGATTACTTTTCAATGTTGCCACTACTAATCGTGCCGTCCCTTACGCTTCTGATGCGCGTATTGCAGCATTTCGAAACTTGGCAGTCAAGTTATCTAAGTGATTACGTGGCGTTTACGTTATAAAAGATCTTCATATAGGAGTTTTGTCCTCCTGGGTGTGTCTGCTACCACCTATTATATGGTGTCATTGACACCATGGTTCTGCTGATGGTATTTTAGATCGTATACATCGGTACTGTAGTGTTGATAATAGTATGATGTAGACTACACCATAAAATTTTTAAAAAGTTATATGGTGTCAATAACTACACCGTGGTGTTATTTACACATATTATATAATGGGTTTGTGGATGGTTTTCTTGACACCTCAGCAATACACAATGGTAGACACTATAGCTAAGTTGATGGTGTCTCATACAGCATCTATTTTATTATGTAGTGTGGGCTTACAGCGTCCGCATACCACTGTATAGTGTGGTCTATACGTTTGGGGAACAAAATTTTAACTGGGATGTTGTCTATAACGTGAGCGTCGCAATACTACTAAACGTGGAAAGCTACAGTCCGTTTAGGAAGTGAATCTTTTCAATCTTTCCCCCACTCTAACGGTCCCCCGTGTTGGCAGTATCCTCACGCTATGTCAGCAAGTTTGAATCGCAGAATAGGTTTCTGCAACGGATTGCAGCATCTTCGATGCCAATGAACGTCGGGAAGAGCAATATACCTCAGCTTTGTGTACGACAATGCTGCATCAACCGCTAGCTTATATATAAAAATTACTTTCTTGGTAGATGGGCCTTGCAACATTTAATGCTCAACGATGACCACATAACACAACAACGGATGGCCAAATTGTTATCTGCGAGGACTTAAAATCTTCAACTGATTCGAGCTGGCCTGCTTTCGAGCTTAAGATATCTAGGTCCATGTCTTGATCCATTTCCCACGAAAGATTCCTGTTTGCATTAATTCAAGTTATAATATATGCAAATTTGCGAATTGTCTTTGCAACATCTGCAACTCCGGAATGGATTCCCAGATGTAGCTGATTTTAAATTCTGCACAAAGGGTTATAAGATGTTTCTTCAATTTCTACTGTGCAAAGCAGAGGGCAAACAGCAGCTTTGTTTAGGGTTATATTTAAATTCTTTTGATCTCACAGCGTACTTCTTTCGTGCCTTAGGCAGTGTCCACATTGTGTCCGATCCTATACGACAGATCTGATAAGATACTATTTCTGTTCTAATTGTATCGCATTCAACACGTTAAACTGTTTACATGTCGTATACGTGTGTATGTATATCGTGACAACATGAAAATATAAAATGATGATTACGCCTATTCGAGAGTTAATTGGAAAACAGTCTCAATGGCTTTAAACCGCTAATATCGTTGAGTTTAGGTTTGTGATTCCTAATGGCCAGATTTTCCATTATTCGCAATAGCCTATCTTGGTTCTGCTTGGTTTCGTTGACCTTAGAAACAATCGAAAAATCTTCAAAAGATGGTTGGACGTTACAAAACAAGGCGTGACTACATACAGATGAATTCATTAGTTGGTCATTGTTAAGGGTTTTTCCAGTACGGGCAGATACGCCCGAATGCTCTGAGACCCTAATTACCAAATCTCGACAAGAGCTGATAATGTAGTTTGTTTCACAGTAACGTCCAACCATCTGTTGAAGATTTTATATTGTTTTTCAGGTCAACGAAACCAAGCAGAACCAAGATAGGCTATTGTGAATAATGGAAAATCTGGCCATTAGGAATCACAAACCTAAACTCAACGATATTAGTGCTTTAAAGCCTATATACAGGTTCCTAATTAACACTCGAATAGGCGTAATCATCATTTTATAGTTTCTTCATCTTCAATATATATATTTACACTATTTCATCTTATTCGTACCGGACTTAGATCCGACGAAATTCTGATGCTGTGTCGGATAGGATTCAATTACGATCACATACGATCGGATGCAATATGAACACACTATATAAAATACATATGCAATCGCATCGGATCTGATCGGACACAATTTGTCTACGCCCTTAGGCTTACTACCGCCACTTAAAAACAAAGCTTCGCTCTAAGGCTTCTGGAAAACTTTAAAATTTAGGAATTTGTACTATCGTCAAAAACCTTGACGTATTTATGATATTCGAATTCTTAGAATTGTATTGAAAAGCGCAGCTAAACGTCAGCTTACTTTGAAAATATGTTTCAAAATTCATTCATTAGTCGAACAGTTATGATCTATAAAGCGCAGGAAATATGAGCACGACTCTCACCAGGGCACTTTGCTTGACAGACCTCTCGTCAGTATGATCTTTATGTGTAATTGAACTTAAGTTCGAGTTGGGAACCGGCAAATTACTATCAAGTCCTTTTACGAACGAGAATCGCTGTTGTCATTGATAAGTTGATGCTTTCCGTATTTAGTTAACTCCTACTCACATGACATAATACTAGGCCATATATAGAGATTGCTTCACTGTTGTCGGTACGAGATTACATGGTTCAGTAATGAATAATTTATTTTAGGTTAAATCTTTATGGGAGACTGAGCCCCTATCCGCATAACTTACGGCCTCGGGTTCGAGGTTTCTTGCTAGGATACACAAATGTTTACTACCAATTTAAAGGTGATAGTCTTCAGTGAAAACCATCATGTAGTGTACCCCCAAACTACCACTGATATATGCCAAATCTAATAAAATAAATTTTGTTCGACTGCGATTCGTTTTCGCAGAAAACGCCATTGTGTAATCTAAACCACGGAACGGTAGCTTAGCAAATGTTCAATGTTTAGTCTACTGTTAAAAATGCACTGCGTATATACTTAATAAATTTATTTTTTCCAAGCTTTTTGTTGCAGATTAATCGAGATTTCAAACCATGGATGTATCTTGCAATAACATACGATAAACGTTTTACTAACACACGACCTGTCAAATCGAACTCGAAAACAGTATTAGGTAAGGGCTTCCCCGGTGAGATTTGTTCACAAGTATCAAGATTGTACAGCGTCTTTCAATTTTGACTTACAGTTGAAGCATATACAAAATTGAAGCCGGTTGTAGAACAGCCAATTTCGGGTGACTGTTGTTTTTGCAAGAGAAGTGGCACAGCAGTTTATATTGTCTATAGTTTATCTTGATGCTAAAATTAAAAGGCCCCAGCTAAAGCAGCTATACGCACCATCTGTGATAACATTATTAAAATTTTTATTTATAGTTCCAGAATCACTGGATTGTTTGCAATGGAATTTTTATCGAGATCTATGAGAAAAAAATGGAAAAGTCGAAGCCAGACATTTAGGATCCAAAAAAGTACCAGTCAGGCATAAAAACCGTAATATATTTACTACAACAGCCTGTTTTAGATCAAATAGTTTTATCCTTAAATTTATACAAACATAATGCATTGTATCATATAAAGTTTGACCTGCTTGACGTGCCCCCATGCGATGCATGAGGGGTAGTCCATTTGGTCATCTCATTCCAAACATTGCGATCACGTGCCAAGTTGTTACTTCATGGAACGGTTTGATTTCAAATCTTTAACACGTTGCGTCACCAGGTATTTGCTCGTTCACTGGCGGGTTCATGATTACGCTAGATGTCTTGGAAGCCGGTATTCCACCATGCGACGAATGTAGCCGGCTAAAGACAGGTGATTTTGTTTGTCAAAACTGGCTACTGATATTATGTTACCAGTTGCACTACACAGTTCGGCATTACGTATATTATCAGATTTGGGGATGCCGGGAATACGCCCGCGGTATATGTTTTCGAAGACTTCTAACAGTCTAATATTGTCATCATTGACAGCGCCGGAGTCATCAATGTATACAAGGTACCAGAATGCTGCATCCGCTGTAAACATGCAGCATCGCACTGAGTCATGATGCAAGAGACTGCCACAATTATAATGTATAGCACATATTCAAACAAAATTGTGCGGTAATTGTAGAAATCGAAATAACTAGTCACGAAATAATAGCAGCAGTTTTAGGGAATTTAAATTGTTTAGTTTTAGAGTTTTTGCGTAAATGTGTAAATTTTCGTTAATACGAAGGATTGAATTCGAATTTGGGTTTTGGGCACTGATTTGGCCGACTATTGTAAAGTTATCAACGCTCGAGCTGGACTCGCACGTTTGTGTGTGTTGGAACTCCGCTGAGTTTGAGAGCATTTTTGAGCTTTCTTCCTGTTCTTGCTGCGATACCTAGGTGTTCTAAAACCCTTGTTGCTGGGCGTCGGTAGGAGCTACTGACGTAGTCTGCTTCACAAGCAGAACAAACAAAATGATAGGCACAGCGGATTTGAGTGCACTTGGTGTTTGATTTTTAAATCTGAAATGATGTTTTACTGGACGGCCTGTTTCAATTATATCAACTTTGATATTCGGGAAAGTGGTGTTGAATAGGCTAGTAAGCCTTTTCCTTAGCTTGCTTGCTAACGGTCCTAGGACCGGAAGCTTAATATACTTTTATTTTACTTTAATATGCTATTTAAAATACTTCGCTATAACTTGTTCGGCATCGTCAGTTGGTTGTTCCATGCCAATTTGGTTTCTGCTTGTACTAAGAAGCTCGGGGCCGGAAGATACCCAATTATTGATAAACAAATTAGTTATTTTATCAGATTTTTTTGGAAAACTTTTGTTATTGAGCCTTTGCTAGATGAACTAAACTTCTTTGTAGATAAGATGGAAATTGAAGCCAATTTCAAAGGATGGGTGTAGAAGGGAATTTATGTGTCCAGTTTTATATTTCGGGTATAAGAAAGAGTTATATTTCATATGTAATCCTGTAAATGCCGGCTTTCTGTTCGTGGGGGTGTAGATTTACAATTAACTTTCTTCATTAAAATGTCCAGGAACATCTTTTCCACTCTGCATCGTAAATTTTATTGATTCATGTTGCGTGTTCAAATACTCAAGAAACTGCACAGTTGGCCTTTGATTTTCTACAACTAAAAAGGCGGTGTTCATATTTCTACGATAATAGATATGCCAGACTAAAAATTGGTTTCACAATAATTATCACATCTGTTTATTAGTCGGAATTTATGTAGTTGAGCCTAGTTAATAGGATTGTAGCACTACTCCAGTATTAATTAATTATTGTGTTATCACCACATATTTTACTTTTAGTTCATACGGCATGGCCATTTCATTTAACATAAAAAGTTTTCCCTTCTACAGAAACATAATAATCCTATAAAAATTTGAGTGCTTAGAGTAAGCTAGTTGGCGAGAGAACGCTAAACGGTATAATTTGTAAAACATTTGTTTGGATATGGCTTATAGCAATGTACACTATCAAAAGTGAAAACGATGCTTGTGTCAGATCAGTGATCTGTCCTAAGGCTATTTAGTTAATGCTGATTTTCAGTATTAATGGAAAATCGAAATTTAATTTAAATCACAACCTTGTGATATTTTAAGCATTTAACCTATAGATCAAAATTGAATTTTACTAATTCCCTTTTCTGTCATCTCGTAACAATTGTCAACAGAGCCGCCGTTAGCACCCCCCTAACCCCCTAGGGGGGGGCCTCGCCCCTTGCAGGGGCCTCGCGCCTTACAGGGGCCTCATCTCATGGCCTCTGGGTTAAAAGTTGAAAAAGTTGGGAGCCGCAGCACAACCTCAAGCACCTTTCGCAAAGTAAATGTACACGATATACAAAGGTAACCTCAGAGTTTAGAAGCCTAATCGTGAGTATGATTTTAACCGTTCCGTGGTTCAAAGTTAGTGTTTTTACTGGGCGCCTGTTTTATGGACATACACGAAAATTTATTTAGGTCAGCGTCTATGCAACTAATGTATAGCATTTGGTGTGAAATAAACTAGTAGAGGCCTTGAGGCCCCTGGTTATATTCCGGTGTTATCTACGTGATAAGTCTTGACGGTTAAAATAAATATTAGTATTAGTAATTTTGTTATAATTTAGGCATAATAATATTAAATTTTGATATATGAAATATGTGTTCGTGAAATGAAATTATGGTATTCGAAAGTGGTGCTTCAAAGCGCAAACGTACAAAGGAGCAGGCTATAAGGATGCTTTTAAAATATTGCAAAGACTGTTTATAAAATTATGACCATGCATACTATCTTAATTTAAGGAACAGCTCTCAAATTTAAGGGTACACGGCCTTTGCAAATTTTTAGAGTATAATGTCTTAAGGTAAGTGTATTGGAAAACGATTACATTAGTTAAGAAATGTGATAGGGGCCTCGCAGCCTGCTGGGGGGGGGCTCGCAGCCTGCTGGGGGGGCCTCGGACATCCTAGCGGCGGCCCTGATTGTCAAACATAAAAGCAGTTCGACATTATTCCAGCAATACCGACAGTCCCTTATATAACAATACAATAAATGCTATTTCTAGCATTTTTATTTATATTCAAGCGCTGTATACAATCGTCAGCATAGATCGGCGAAAACGTCTCGATTTCGGAATATACTGCACGATTGTACTCAAAGATTTAAGAAGTCTTTTAAGCAAATAAGGTTGAACCCCAATTTAGGGATACCAAATGAATCTGGAATCTTAGTATACTTAGGATTACACTATGTCCTCACCTAAATCTGCCGAAACTCATGATCGATCACAACTGTGCTGAGGCCTGATGTAATAACGCAGTGAAATTATGTATTTTAGAGCTATTAGTGCTTCTTCATACGAAACATCTGATCATAAATAGGTTGCTGTACTAATACAATTTGTCAAATATAATATTAATATGCTGCATAACTGTGCCAAACGTATTTATGCAATTAAAGCGCTACCGTAATACCATTTTCTCACCCATAAGCATAAATATACAATACTCTGAACAGTATGTTGATATATTTAGTAGTATATAAACTTTTTACTTCTGATTAATTCGCACTATGTTATCATATTCCAATAAAATGCTGTGCTTATCGTTTGAGCCTGACGGATGCGTGTACTACAGCCATTTTGTTAATTGAGATTCTGTTCTGAGTCATAAAACCAATAAATTCCAGATGTGTAGCTATTTTAATATAAATAAATTGGCCTATGTCAAGTTTAAGGGCCGAAGGATAATGCATGCTATGCCGTTCTCGATATACTAAGCCTAAGCCTTAGTCTTAGCCTAAGCTAAGATTTCCACATGTGCCATGTACTACGCCTAAGCCTAAGTCGGGGGGCTGCCACCCCCCGAACCCCCGCTCTAAGCTGTCTTTTTTCTAACGTTATAACATCCGGCCCCTAAAGTTGACATGTGCCAATATCGTGTTGAAACCGTTGTCTTCACATCGGTGCAGAACATTGCACCAATAAACACAAACTTTAACACGGGCAATTTTATTGTTGATATTCTCCAGTTTTATGCGGTACGTCTTTCAAATAAATATGTTAAGTTTGTTAGACATAACTATATATTGTAGCAATACAACAATTTAAGGAACACTTTGACACGTAAATATGAGTTCTGTAGCGTTTAGGCGGCAAATTTATTTAATATCACTTACCTGTGAAGCATAGAGCCGCAACTACGACCAATTGAAACATATTTACCCGTTTGTATATATAAATTAATTGCTAAAATCAATATAAAATTAGCGGCAAAATAAGTAGCAAGATTATGGCTTGGTTATAGGAACCTCGTTAAATTTCTACAGCCAGATACAACTGACAAAGACCATTTGCGCCAGTTTTATCATAAAAAACATCTCTATTAAATCCATTATACACATGTATTCAAAAGTAGGTGAGTAGGATGTTTAATTTCTATCTTCTACCTAGTCGTTAATGAAATAGATTGACAGAATTGCCGTCTGCATGTGTCACAAATGCCAGCGAAAGGGTTACGCCCAACGAGTAGGTTGCGCGCGCATCATGAAAGCCATTCAACAAATTTGAAAACGTTAGTTATGGATTTAATATTCTAAACTTTCAGATTCAAACAATTGTTCATTCAAGGACATTACTGGGTGTAGTTTATATTTAGTGTAGTACGGTTCTTTGTGTGCTTCGTACTTCATGTCGTATGTTTTAATGTTAATCGTATGTTTTGATTTCTTCGACCATTCTTTTAAATACATTTGCGTAATTTTATTAATGTAATTCATGAGTTAATTTTTGCAACGATTAGTTGAAGTATGGTTTCATTGTTCACTTTTTGTTGTTGAGCGCTTGCAACTATACTCACTTGAGAGCATGGATCCCATTTGATTATCTTTAATAGAAATTTAGACTATTACTCGGTTAGCCTTTCGTTCATAAAAAGACACATTTATCACAGTGAAGATTGCGTGGCGAGTGGATTATGGAGTTTGTCGCCCGGCGTACGTTTGTGCGAGCGTTGTATGCGTTCGCTTTGAGAGGTCCCTTAAGGATCCGAGCAACAACTCTTAGAAATCATAGTCTAGCGTACGAAACTCGCACCCGAGCGGCACACGTTTAATCCGTTGCACATTCAATGACAGTTTATTCAAGCTTGTGCAAAATACCCTTTGGTTCAAAAAGAAAAGAGTAAAAGTAACAGGCGACTTCTGCGGCGTTTGATGTAATTTCATGTACGCTAAGAATAAGGTTAAAATTTAATAGTGGTAAACCCGGTGAACTCAGCCAGTGCTGGAATATGTCTGTGTCTGATCACCGATATTTGCGCCTCAAAAAATTTTATGAAATCTATACAAAAGAATAGTGTGACATCGCCAAAGTCCTGGGACATATGGAGTAATGTGGGACCATGCATTAATCTGCGGTGATTTTGCTTTAGTACATTGACTGTATGGCCGTGGTTCGCAGGCTCAGGCCCAAAGCTTAGCGATTAAGATTAACGGTGCTATTGAACAGATTAGGTCTGAAGCCCGCCGATTTAATTTCCTCAGTCTTTCAAGCCCAGGTGAGTTGATCATTGAAAGCCGTATAATTGTAATTATTTGCTAAATCCAGTGAACCCCCCGGTCCCAACTTTAACCAGGTAAAGTTTGCTGATGATCTGTAAATAAGGAAACAGACAATTTTACAATGATCAAAGTTTACTCCAAAACTTTTTGAAAGTATGCGAAAGTGCAGGGAAATGTTATCGGAATGACATTTTGTGCTTATTTGATGTTACGTGCTTATCCCAAAAATGATCTGACTAGAGTCATGACCAGTTGTAATTTGAAAAGCACCTATTAATTTTGAAAAATATCGCACTAATTATGTACATATGGTGATATCAGTTCACTACTGCTAACGGTTTTAACAAAGTTCAACACTAGTGCACATTTATGAGCTAGCAATGGGAGCGGTGAGTCAAGTTCAGGTGCACATAACCTAGGATTGGCCAAGTACGGTACCATAGCGGAACTAGAAGTCTGATTTGTCGCTGAACGCAAACCACTTATATACAATAACATTCTAAAGATAAACAAAGTGCTTGCTAAATGAAATTTGTTTCGAATGCAAGTTAAAAGTGTTTACATTACAGAGGCTAAAAGCAATACTATGAGATCAATTTGCAAACGCTTCTGGTTTTATCGGGTACGCAAACTAATACAAATTTAAACTTGGTTTGTTTAGAACTCTTTACTGAGAATTGGAAATCGCCAAAATTCTGTTTTAAAACACAACGAAATTGTAACTTATAAGTCAATTTTATTCCCATGTAGGGGTAGTAGGACCTTTTGTGATTTAATTAATATCACATACTTAGTTCAAATGAATCACGATGTACCTTTTAGTTGTCATAATTCAGCGGCGGATGGTCAGATCGATTTCATCCATGGCTCGAAATGGTTCTCTTGATGCGTTCTATCAAAAACGGTGTAGATACCTATTTATAAATCTACGCATCGTCCTATTTGTAATGTTATTTAATCTTTTTTGCAATTTTAAACTATTTTAAGCTTTATAGTATGTGCAACTAGTGTATATGTGGAATAGATTAACCAATTTTACTGAAGTGACATTCAGTACAATACTACTTAGGTTCTGCATGTAAATGATAATACAGTTGACTGTGAGAGCTTCCGTTCGTTAACGACAACCGTTGAAGCATCAAGAAAGATTGAAATTTGTTACCAGTTTGACTGAGTATTTAGGGTATTGCTTGTAGGAAATAAGAGGCAAGGTTAAATATATAATTTGTGATATCATAAGATATTTGGGGATATTGATTAATGTCATTTTTAATATTTTTATAATCTCGGTATTCCACTTTTGTGACGAATTAGTCCAAAATTTAAGTGAATTTCGGTTAACTTTCCGCTGACGCACGTAGCTTACCCCGGAGTTGATATCAAATTTATCTTCATGTTACTTTAAAGTTATATGATTTTTTCAGGGCCTTTCGATAAAATTCATCAATAAATTAATCAAATAATATACAATATATCATTATCAACTAATGTACATCGGTGAAACCATACCCTCAAAACTGTTATAATTGGTTCGCACAACAATATTTAACTGTTAAGTTTATACTTTAGTCAAAGCCCTGAAAATAAGCCTTTTTAATATTGTTAATATACTGCCGACATAGTGTCGAGCACTGATCTGTCATCTGGTGTTCCTGCTTTATGGAAATTAGTAACAAGTTAAGCGCCAGCAACTAAAATTATATTTTTAGCAATTAACCCTGTTGTAAATTAGACATAACTAAACTAAAGTAATGAATAGTTTAAAAGTTGGTTCTGCTAATTTATTGATCCTACTACGACTGATAACATCTATACAATTTTGAATTATTATGTTCAATCCAAGCTTATCACTCAATTATTAGAAGGTATGTTGTGAAATATGTGTGCTACCTAAAAGTATTAAAATATTTAACACAGAAATAACTTTTGTGGTTCCTGTAAATAGCCTTCGATCAAAAATAACCACAATGAAAATAGTCATCAATGACGTAGCCAGAAATTGTGAAAGGGGAGGGGGGTTGAGGCCCACAGTAGGTGCCTAAAAGGGGGTCCGGGGGGGTCGCGCCCAGAAATGTAAAAACGGGGTCAAGGAAGGCATGCCATCCAGTTATGCACAGTTCTACGAGCTAACCTTGCGTTTTTGGCCGGTCCCATGCGCCCATAAACTGTTCGAAAACTAACACTAAATGGGCACCTTTCTTTAATTTGTGTAGTTCGTTCATTATAATTACCAAAATTCTAAAATTGCCAAAATAGAGAATTTTTCTACAAAAATGTGAAGTTTGATCAAAAATACGGTTGAAAGTAACTGTTTTCTAGTGCGACAAAGGCTAGTTTTAGAACAATTTCCGACATGATTTTCAGCCGGAATCATACAAAAAATTTTGTTTGTGGTTGAACCAAGGTGGTGGGGTCACGACTCCCTTGATATTCATAACGCTCTACATTCTGCAAAACAACTAGATTTAAGAATTTTTGTAAGAATATATTATACAGCCTAGGAGATTTTATTGACGCCTTAGAAGCAAGAATACCGCCAAATTGTCCAGAGAAAAGTTCAGTCAAAATTGCGATTATTTGAGAAAATGATTTAAACTTAACATCTGCTATCAAAATTAGGACACTAATGCTTCGTTGTGTCGTCATTACGACATGATCTTGTTTCTTTTTGCTATTAGAATTGAAAAAATGTCTCCAAAATAACAGGTCAATGTCTCCAAATTATGCAAATACATTTGAAACACTACTATTATTGCAATTTAAAGACAGTCTGTTTCGGTTTCGTAAGACGGTGACCAGGAATTTTGTGCACGGCAGGTTGTTCATAATACTTTTGATTTAACAAGGACGTCTAAATAATCATTTTCTTAGTCAATATAAGATTATTTTACTCTTAAAACGATAAAAGAAGCATCATAACCCATGAAAAGACCATATTTAATAATTATAAATTACTATGTACGATTATGTTGGACAAACTTTAAAAAATGCGCAAATGCGTTATTACGAGTTGATGTTATGGCACTTGAATCGGATTATCACGGAGTTGAATTGGATTGTCAAATAAATTACAGCACAAATTGAGTTAAGGTATTATGGCTAAATATACGTATATTTTTAACGAATTGAGATAGACTTGAGATATTTGTATACGAGATAAATTGCGGCTGTGCTGACCAACGGGGCATAAAAGCTCAATTTCAGAAAAAATGAAGTTCAGTAGTGTTGGGTGTGGGGCAACGATATAACGTTGTCAGATATAGACACGGAAAATTTATTAGCAACAATCAACCTATTCTTTAGTTTTGTTAAATTTATACATAATTACAGCAGAAATAATTGGTGAAATTTTGGCTAAATTGTCTCTAAATATGACATTACGTTAGCCTTTGGGGTATCTTGCGATACTAAAGACTAAAGAGTTCGCCTAACATTGAATTTTGTACAAATAATACAATCATCACAAAATAGGGATAGAATTGGTAACAGAGTTCAGCTTTGAATGGTTATAGGCTACTTTTCGTTTACTAATGAAAGCACATCGAGCGAAACATATAATGACTAAAACACGGAACATATAGAGCATTGCATAACAATATGTTCCGCAAAACTAACCATTCCAATGATACACGTATTGCAGCAGAGATTTTAAATTTTTATATTGTATTACGTAGAACTGCCAGAGCAATAGTTTTACAACAAATAAAACATGGTGTTGTTTTATACATTCAAATCTAAATGGAGTCCACTAGAATGCATAAAGAACAGCATTTTAAGCTATTTTAGAAACTGCTTCCACTTTTGGTTACTTATTCTTAAGCTCATCATCCAGTATTTGGACATATATCTTCATCTTAGTTATATGATACTAAGCTAGAGGGACGCATCAACGATTGCAAAAGTGGGGGTTGGGTGATACCGTAACAGTCGGGAGGGGTGGCGATATGTCCTTTTCAGCGTTTTATCAACAAACTCTCGTTTAAATTTCACATTCTATCGTTCACTGAATGTTGTTATTAGTTGTGAGTAGTGAAATCCTTGCAAATGTCAATTAACAATGCACATAGTCTGCGTATTTTGGTTCCTTTTGCTTATCTGCAATGAAAAACAAACTTTTTGGCTGGTATTGACAAATATCTGTGAGACAAAAGTAGGGGTCGGCACCCTTCCCCCCCCCCCGGTTGCTGCGCCCTTGGGAGGCTCATCTACCGACGGTACTTATGAACACTTGCTACCGTACCATATAGAAACCGTAATATTTGTCCGACAGTGATTTCACGCTTAAGTAAACTTTATATAGCATTCATAAGGAACTACTGTTGATACCACGAAAACCCCAGTTGTTTCTTCAACTTTCCGCCACACTTTAATATATAAACTTTAGAGAATTTTGTTTAAAAATATATGGCTGTCTAACTTAGTTAAGAGTAAGTTGGTAAAAATATTTCAATAAATTACATTTAACGTTAAGTATCGCTTACGCATTAACTGCTGCAGGCGAAGATCTGTAAACGTTATAGATATATTATGTTCGGAAAAAATATACGCACATGTGGTATATGTATATCGATTACAACAGTATATTGACTTGAAACTTGTAGTGCACATAGATCGACTTTTATAAAGAAAGAAAATATTGCCGTTTTATGCGTAGTTTTACGATTAATTAGCGATGACAACCGAAGTTTTACTTAAACTAAAATGCAAAACGAAATAACGTTTTCATTGGCGCATAAATCAATTATTTGTCACAGACCAGCAAAGGCAGGCAATGGTATATACTAAATTATAAATCACCAGTAAAGGAAATTATAAAATTGAAGGTTAAAGTAAGGGTACATTTTACCGATGCTTCAATATCAGTCAATAATATCAATATTGCCAACGGAAGCATTACCCTGTAGTTTGATCGTTTTAAAAAAATCCGAGTGATCTTTTGCGATGAACCTGCCGGGATGTGGCACCGGTCCACTTGCTTGCAATACTAATGCGCTACCACAATACCACCGCTACCACAACTCGTTAATATCTGGACGATGTACGCAAGTGTAGTGAGGAGCTACGCTTTCACGATGAGTTATACTAACCAATATTCTCTGATGCCTACTTCCAATCGTAGAATACATTGTAACAAATTATATTAAATTGACTTACTCGTCGGATGCTACCAAGCGAATATACTGCACTTCCTTTAAAATTATGCAAATATTCATAGATAAATTAATGTGGTCCGACAATGTTTGATTGTTTGAAACATTTTAGGAAGCAAAATTAAGCACGTTTACCAAGATATTTTTCAAAAAATTTTAAAAAATTTCTAAACGTCTACTTATTGTCTTCTTCAAAATCTGAGAGTAATACATGATGTTGAAAGAATTAGTAAAATATTATCGCTAGAACATCGTCAAAACATTATAGTTTGTATATAAAATGCTTTGAAGATTTGGGTGAAAAAGCCTTGAAACATATATAGGTAGTAGGATATGCAGTTCATGGGGTGGAACGGGGGTGTACCAGGAGAGATAACCAAATTTATCCTTATTAGCTCCAATATTAATCTTTTAAATGTGTGATTTTGTTCCTGAATAAAAAAATTCTTTGCGCTTGCTCGGCGAGCGGCACGGGGGTGCCGAAGTGTAAAATTGTTGGAAGTAATGCTCTATGAGCACCTCCGTCGTGACCCATGCTCAGAGAGAAAAAATCTAATTACTCGTATTAAATTGAAAGCAAATGGTTTCCAGTATTCATTTCCAAACAAACGCATAAAAATCTCGGAGCAACGCCATGGCAATCTGACAGTATTACATTTTAAACCCGTTCCGACTAAGGCTGGCGAAAAGGAAATGATATAATTTATACATTTATTTGATGAAACCATTATTAATCGCTTAGATTTTTCGTACTCTATATTTATCTTGTCAGATTTAAGCACGTCAAACCATTACCTGTTAAGTGCAGATTGATATTTTATTGAAAAGTATTGTACATCAGGGTGAAAGGTATAGGCAATTTGGGATTGCAACTTACAACGGTGCCTAGAAGCGTCATGTTTTAAACTTTCAATTCTTTTTCAAACAGCTTGTAAGCTTACTGATTATGCGGTAACTGTATAAAGAAATGTTAGGCACGCCAGTACTCCATACAAATTTCAAAGTTCATAATACAGAAGAAACGGCGAATGGCGCGAAACACATAAGCCATTATTCTGTAATATGTCTATTATACTATCACAACTGACAACGATATATACATAATGTAAAACTGCACATCACTCAGTGTTACAAGTTAGCCGTAGGGCGGCTTGCCGTGCATTTAGCTTTAGCCTAAGTAAAACACCTCAAATATGTATTTTTCCAGAAGTTTCTGAACATGTTATTGAATATGGTCTAGTCTACCTATGCTATACATATACAAAGAAGCGCGTCCCCTTACAATGTATATTACATATAGTGATAGACACTATATTAAAAGAGGTACACGATAACATGTGCAAAATTAAAATTCAAGATTTTGCTATTTCAATAAAAATTCAAGAAATATTTAACACTCAGAAGCAGCTTGACATTATAAATATTGTCATTAGTTAAAAGTTTGCCGTTTACATAACATGTTGCTAGCGAAATTTTTTGCAACTGATATAAGTAAGAATTGGCCAACAGAATTGGGTTGCTTTCCTTAGGGTGTGATTAACAATTTTCCCGCATAGAGCAACGTGTATTACATATATTGCGACACAATGCGCTAATCAAGTTTGTCGTGCAGCGAGAGTAAGCACGTGCGTCATTATTCGCTCACTTTGTGACGTTCCATAAGGAACCGAGCCACAACTCCTAAATAGCGTAATGGTTAACGTACAAGGCTCCCATCCAAACAATCCGGGTTCAATCTGCTACGGCGGCAGAAGCTTGTTCAACACTGTACAAAATACACAATTCATCTGGGAAAGGGTTAAAGCTTCATGTCTTTAACCTAAATAGTTACATGTATCTTGGCCTCTTGAACTGAATACAAAGTTTAAGGTTTAAATCGGCTTAAATCTTGCTGTTACATTATGCAACCCGTAACCTAATTGTTAGCAAAGCCATTTAGCTAACATATGTACAGGACATTCTTGTAGTATAGGTGATCCAAGGTATAGTAATGCTGACCGGTGGTACCATATGCTCAACATGATGACATTAAGCACAAAACTTTGTCATTTTTAAAACTTCGCCCTAAAATTCACTTCTTGGCATCGATTTAATTTCTTGCAATTATTTTGTGCTAAATTATATATCCATGTTATGTCTGACAAATAAATACGAAATTCTTCCAGCGTCATGCAAATTGATGATACAAACACAGGAAAAAAGCAGAAGTAATCCTGAACCGGATAAGTGAAGTGTATACAGCGGAATATTAGATGCCTTGCAGGGACCGTTGCGTTTCTACAATTTTGTGTTATTTGTACAACCTGAAGCCTTTTATATTGTGATCAATGCTTCTATAGTTCTGCTAGTTAATATTTTGAACCTGTACAGTCTCGACTTTGGAATATAACTTTATCGTTTATCAATTCACATAAATAGAACAAACTTCGTAGCATCAACTTCATCCACATTTTGTTAGTGACACGTTAATGCTAATGCCACAATAATTTTATATGTTGGGAGCACCATTTATTTGCTTGGAGCACAAACGACTCCAAATATAAAATTTTGGTACCTGCGGGAGTTGAACACACACATTTTGGACCGATAGGATGGGATAGCGCGCTAGAATGCTCGGCCACGCACGGAAAGCTAGCTACCCGAATTTCGCGGTTAGGGCCTGCAAAACCGTTTCAAAATGACTATACCTTTGGATCACCATTTATGTCCTAGCCCATGCGTCCTTCTAGTTGGTTTACCATTGATAAAATCATAAAGATTGCTACTGCAGTTACTTAGTTTACTTAAAGGATAAGCCGCAGCATGGGAACAATTAATGTTTGTACCTGGGGTAAACCCAACGGCAATTATAATAGCAATTTGAGAATACACTTCAGATATATATTAACCATGGAAACTTCATGAACTATTAGCTGCACTGTAGCCTGCCTTAGCCCCACACCAGACACGCCCTTTAGGTAACGACATACTGCAAATACTGCTCAAGGAATCACGCAAGAAAATAGTGAACCGGAAACACACGTGTGTGACATTTCACATGCTGGGGCGTCGCAAGCTCTTTAAAAGTAGAGGGGCCAGCAAAAATGGAGTGGGCTGGTGTAGTACAATATTTTCCCCCATAGGATTTTCCTCCCGTGCGATTTTCCGCTTTAGAGATTTTCCCCTATATGGTATAAAATATTCTACATGAGATTTTCCCCCATAGGATTTTTCCTCTATAAGGTATAGGATCCCCCGTGGAATTGCAGGTTTATTTATATCAGGTAAAGGCTTTCTATCCTTGCAAGATAACGTGTTATAGATAAATTTATTATGGATTACTCCGATACAAAGCTAATTTTTCTCTTCATATTTTTAGATTTTTACAAAATGAATCAATCAGAATTTACTAATATTGTGACCTACTTAAAGTAGTCCAGTTATCCATCGTAATGTGACAATAAAGATAAAAGAGCAACTTCCGAAAAAATGTGAGCACTTCATAGTCGAAAACGTTGAAGGCGAAGCAGTACTTATACATACAGATAAGATAGGTCAAAGGCGCCGTGTTATTTTTGGCAAGGCGAATAAAACTAAAATACTGGAGACTCTGCACGATGGAATTTCGGAGGTTCTTATTTCGGTAAAAACACAAGAGGAACTAAAGTGAGCGAGCGTTTTTTGATGGAAGGGACTATGGAGTGACGTTGACACATTTGTCGATTCCTGTACTCGTTGTCAACAGGCGAATCCACGTTTCAAAGTGCCGCCGTCTCAGCTTCATTCCATCAAAGTCTCGGAAAACTTGTTTCAGCTGTGGTCAATTTACCTTATTGGACCATTGCCAGAAACTGAAGATTGCAACAAGTATATTTGTGTGGCCACTGAGTACCCCACTCGATGGTGTGAAGTTTGGGCTTTGCCGAATAAACTGGCTGTCCCCGTCGCTCCTTGTATTTTGGACCTTGTGCATCAATAGGGGGTTATGAAACAGTTGCAAACTGATTAAGGTACAGAGTTCTGCAACTCTCTTAATGACGAGATTTGCGCAAAACTTCGCATCAAGCATGTAATTTCCACTTCTTATCATCCGCAAACACAGGGGCTTACAGAGCGGTTTAATCAGACGATGGAGATGCAATTAGTCAAAGTATGTGGGCAAAATATGAAGGTATGGGACCAGAAAATACAGTTTATTGTGTTCTCATGCAGAAGTTCTCATGCTCAACAGCAGAAGACAACAAAATCGTCCCCATTTTTTCTTAAGCACGGTACAATGGACACTTTCCCACTCGCCCACGCTGCCATTTTCCATGGCATGGATTATCGTTGGAAAACCAATTAATGCTGCCTACAGTCGTCGGAACAAAATGCAGTATCAAACATTGTATTACGCCGTGGCAGTCGCAAGAGGGATGCTCAGACTGTGGGTTGTTTGCTGTAGCATATATGATGTCTCTCGTTAACGGATAGTGTCATAGTCAAATGAATTATCATCGAGGATCAATCCTTCAACATTTATCGAATTGCATCGAAAATGAGCTGCTGACAGTATTTGACTCAAAAAGGTATAGAAAGAGTTTCGATCGAAAGAAATTCCGAATGTCGTAATTTGAAAATTGTCTGATCCACACGTTGACTTGCATAACTTGTAAATATGTAAATTGCCACGTTGAAAGCCAAACTAAGAATGTGAAAAATCCTATGGGGAAAATCGCACTGGGGAAAAATCCTATAACTTATAGGGGGAAATCTTATAGGAAAAAGTCCCATAACGGAAATCCTATACCTTATAGGGGAAAATCCTATGAGGGGAATATTATACGACACCGGCTCCCCTAACTCCTCCCACTTTGCGACATCACTGCTCATAATCTTAATGTTGGGTGAAATAGCATGAGGTAAAATTGACATTTAAAATCCAACAATTATGCATTTTTGCGCTTTGAGTGCTGTTTTTCGAGTTTTTCGGATATTTCAGAAAAGCAGCTTCATTTACTAGATTCATTACGATCTTGGAAGAAAGAAGCGCCGTAAGGATGTGTGTGATTCATCCAATATTAAAGTCGGTTGGTCATATTCTGCGTTGCATAATGCATAATAATTTCTTATGTCATCATAACATCAAGCTTCATTTTGATACCAATTTTATTAAACCTTTCTTAATGTCTATTGACAAGCTCAATTTCCCGTTCAAAATTTTAACAAAGTTTGAACTCACTGTTTTATTTTTACCTCAGGATGGTGGTGCATAACATATTTGATTGAACATTTGTGTTTATATGTATTTCCGTTATAATGAACAATGTGTATTTCTAATTACAATACATTCCATTGCTGTGCTAGGCAAAATTTAGTAGTGTCAAATCAGTTCAAGACAGGTGTTAGCTGGGTATTATATGCTGCAGAACTTAAAGATATGAAGGTAGAAAAAGTTAAGGCAGAAATATATGAAGGCAGAAGTTAGGAATTGTTGATTGACCTCACTGAATTGTTAATACATGGTATTGTCGCTACAATGTAAGCATCTAAATTTGTTTTCTACAAGTTAATACAATATTTTCGGAAACTTCTAAGAATTTGAGCCAATTTTATACACAGCGAATTTCAGAAGAATTGACCTTTACTACGTGTTTGGTCAGACTGGCTGTGATTTGTCTGCTTGAAGTTGCATATTTTGTTGCCCAATCTATGCCACATTGGGCATAGAAATGAGTGATAGAGACCGTTGATTGGCCCAAGGTCACAGTGGGCAACGGAGCAAGGCGAGCACAATTGTGATTTGAGCCTTCTAATATTTAAGTCCAACCAGAAAATGATCCCTATAATATTTCAGTTGTTATCAAGTATATATATACTGATCTTCGCAATCCTCTTACATAAAATTTCACAAAGTGCGAGCTTTTCTTTTTGTTTGGAGGCTGGAAAAACTCATGTTCCTTCAATATACTGTTTTAGAAAAGCCTGCAATGACACCTGCACTATGGTGTCGCATAGTTGCCTAGATAATCACCGATGACAGACGTATGTGTTGTAGGTGATTTTTGGCATGGACAGTACCTTTTTTGCATTTCTCTTGAATATGTTTAAGCAACTACTGACGAAGACAGTTGTGCTAGGCAGTGCGAAAAAGTGAAAATGACATCCATATCCAAACAATCGATATTCGCAAATTAATAGATATAGTTCATCTAAAAGAGTGCCCGTAATTCTTTTGTTGCCTCGCAGAGGATGTTCTTTGCGAATGTATATAATACTATTAGCGGTTCAGTATCTAAGGCCACATGCTCAGTGCAATTTAAGTTATATTGGGTAAGCGCAAGAGTTAGTTGGTTTTGGTTTGAAAATCAGCTATCTCACATGCTTTGTTAAAAGGAAGACCTTGGATCGTGTAAGTAAGCATTTATCTTAGCAACATATATACTGAAAAAAATTATCCGAGATCAAACGGAGCAGGTCATTCGCGATTTAGAATGTAAGCGAGGAATTTGTGTTGGTTTTAGATTGCAATAATGATTTATTATCAAACCCTTGTTTCTAGTTGCGAACGGCTTATATCATTGACTTGTGTGAAATTTAGAAAGCATTCTATATATTTTTCAAATATTTGCATTTCGGCGTCGATCATTTCATAAATGAAAATAACATTAATAAACGGGGTAACTGAGCTGGTGGTGCCAGAGCATGCAGTGCTATATAGTATGTCATTAATGTCGAATTGAAATTGCATGAAATTAGCGCGTGTTTTGCTTTCTGTTGAACGTGTGTGAACACTATTCCAACTTCTGATATATATTTCAACAAGTCAGCGTCAGGTTTGGCGTTGTCTGACTGCTGAAACTGCAATATGGTGGTAATCAAAATACTGTTTAGAAGAAGATTTATAGCTTAAGATTTATAGAAGATTTATAAAGAATATCATTAGCTGTTATCGATAGATATATGGACTTGGATTTTTTGCCGCTGTCAAAAAGGGCAGATATCAACCTATTACATAAAATAATTTAAGAAAGAACACTGAAAATGCACATAGCGGCGCTATTTCCCAAATGTTTAAAGATTATTCAAAAACTAACTGGGCATAACGGTTCAGTGTTCGAAAAAGTGCAATCGCTCGACTCCGCGTGTCACATTATTTGGTTCAATGTGCCATGAAATACAAATTGGATTAGCCGTTCATTGCTTAATCTAGATTAAGTC
>JASANE010022809.1:0-25102 GCA_030248225.1 Trileptium ribeirensis | reverse complement strand
TTGCCACGACATGCTATTTTTATTAAATAGCAACGGAAATGACCTATCGTTGTATTAGCAGCGATGTTGCGTTAACACATAAAGTACATTTAAACTGTATAATTATTAAAGAAGATTGTTCACGAAAGATAAATCTAACAATATTTTGAATACAATTTGCGTTAACACGTCATTGAATATTTTTTGAAATTGAGAAATAAATTAACAGATGACACTTTAAATTGCAAATAATTTAAAACCGTTTAGTGTCACAACCAATATAAATTATTTCAAACTAGACCGCCGTATTGAACGAGAAATATTACCGCTCAAAATTATATATTAATTTTGTTAAAACCAAATAGAGAAGGATTGTAATGATGAACTGTACAAAATTGTACACATTTTTCATGAATTGTTCAAAACTTATTAATTTTATGAAAAATGCGAATTGTTACTTTACGGTGATTAGATTTTACATCCTATTCTTAATTCTGCTTCAATTGTGGTTTTCTAAATTTGTGCGTTGAAAATGGAGTTTAGACACGTGTTTAGTACCGAAAATATAATTTAAAACATTTTTGAAAGAACAATGTGTGAAGGCTGATTTATTGGAAATGGGAAGTAGTAATCGCTGCAAATTCTACCGCCAATTTCCGTCTTGCCCACTTTCAATGCGATCAATTAATGTCGAAAGTCGGTTCATCGTGCAAGCTAAGGCGGAGCACGATCAGCGGCCGACCCGTCCGAGAAAATGGGACTTGGATTGTGGTCGAAATTTTATTTAGTAAGTCTATTTGACATTTTTTGCTATAGTTAGTTACAGGTTACTGTAGTTAAAAATTGAGCATTTAATTACCTGAAAGTGAAACTTTCTATTTTGAGCAAATTCAACATTTTCTTTTGAGCAGTTAATACCAAACCTATTGAAACACCTATTGCTGTGAAAAAGTCTGGATATTACATGTATTTTTCGTAGTGTTATCACACAGTCGCTCGTTTGAGGTTGTGAGCATTCATGCGACAAAATGCGTAGTTAACAACAGAAATTATAATTTAACAGACCGGAGCCATGTTGTGTTTAACTTTTACATCTTCGAAAAGCAAAAGAAAACCTATACAGATCTCCGCGCTCGTCTGTAAATACATCCGAGCGAATAACCGACAGTACAGTTTAGTGAAAACATTCCGAAGCATGAGTTTTATGGGGCGGCTGTCGACCCTAGCAATCTGGTCCCGGTAGGGGCGCGCCCACCCGCAGTTCTCCAAACCACCCCCCACCGTGTGACAAGAACGCCTCCCGGAAATAGGGGTGAAAATGAACAAAATGATGGGTAAATTGTTACACTGGATCGTTGCCCTAATAGTGAGGAGCTGAAAAAGTCGTCAACTCAATTTCACCAACCACCCGCCGTCTTAACCCCAGACCCGCTCCGAAGGTGGGACCGTCTAGGTACTGTGAAAACAACCTTTGACAGCGGTACAAAGTAATGTTATACATACACAAAGCTTTCCTGCTCACATTACCTTTCGGCCACTATCTCGGAAATCTTAAACTATAAAGTTTAAAGCGTTTCGGCTTACAGATGCTGTTAAAATCACTAAAATAATAGTATCACTCTTATTAGATAGTGTATAATCATTTACATATTTTTCTCACATGTACAGCACTATTTTTTAACGCCACACCTGGACGATGTGTACCACCTCAATTTGATCGCGGAATGTGTTCTACTTGCAGAGCTTTCGTTGTGCCACTTTCTCGTGGACTTATGGTAACCCTAATTATTAAGCATCGGCTGTCCACATGCTGTTAAAATGATAAAATACTTAGGATGATACATGAGGCAGTGTACAACATTTACAAAAGTTCTGTTCGTTGTTCCACAGTGTTTCCCATTTACACCATTTACACATATGCAGTACCTATTAGTACACGTAGTAACTAGGTGGTACGAGTTTAGCTGGGAATCGTGGTACGGGTCAAATCAAAATTCCCATTTTGTTGCTGGGCATTTTACGGTAACCTTATGTTAAGGCGTTTCGAATCGTCTGACGCCGTTAAATTATTTTGACTACATCCATTTAAACCCTATTCAAGAAACATACTCGCACATTTTACTTATACGTTTATGTTATATCGACAACTTACCCTAGAGAGGTAAATCTCAAATTTACTGTAGTTCCATTTTTAGGTTTTAAATATGCAAAAATTGTAATTATTGCACCCCGAAAACCTTATGAACATGCTTTTAAGTACGCAGAATTTTTTGACAACCTTGAGCCTCACCAGAAAGCTTTATTCAGCGTTTTCTATGATTTGTCTGGGCAGAGCGCGGCAAATTTTGAATTCTTTAAATATTTTTTGCCCACAAAAACAAAATTAGCACAATAAATAATTTTTATGAAATTGAACGCGCTGGATCAATAGTACCATTAAAAATGTTGTAGTCTACATATTGGAAGAGTTATCAATTTTACCTCTTGATGGTTTCGCAGACCTAGTTTAAACTTTCAACATATGTCGAACTAGATTGAGTATGATTTACTCTACTCAACTTAAAATATATGTACTTTGATGCGCTAAATCGGAATTAGCCCGACCTAAACTTTGCGGTAGCGCCAACTCTTAGTGTGTGAGGGTACCCCTAGCTACCGCTTCGCTGGTACCTAACCTAATTGTTGGACTGTAATTTGGATTCGCTAACACAGTTAGTGCCTTAGGGCGAAGCAAGAGAGTTCATTCGATTTGAAATGTATAACTTGTTTGCCGAGGTGTTGAAAAGCCCCGCATTCTAGTTATTTTGGAGCCTCATTTCACTGAGGCTGTCAATAATTACATGAATTGTCTCCTTTACCGAACCTAAGCCAATTTGATAACATCAAAAATTTAAAGCATTATCTGATGCTAAACTTTACAAATACTTTGTTGACCCCAAATATCTCGTTTTAAGCATGTTTTTGAGCCCATAAATGGTTTGTGTTATAGTAGATAGGATTATAAATGAATGTTATGCTTTAATGGCTATAGGTTTACATTTAGTAGCCCCGTACTGTTGGGTTGACGCAGACTGCAGTGCAGCTACAGGGTCGCCTTTGTTTTTACCTTCGATGCCATTATTTCATCAGTGAGGATTAGGTGCGGCGGCTGGTACCGCAAACACCAGTTCTTCATGTGAGATTTGGATTTAACGAGTGGCACGGGCACAGCCTTCTTTTTCCTTTTTGGCTAGTGGAGCTTCAAAAATTTGCACAAGAACATATGAATTTTATTCATAATGCAAGCGTCCACCTGTTGGTAAATTTTCTTGACTTTGCAGTCACAACCGCACGATCGCAATTCACCCTTTCAGGCGAACTTACTTCTTATTGCGTCCCGCCGCACCGTTTTCTTTTGTTGCTTGGTCACCAGAAGCTTTCCGTATGTAGCTTTTGGTTTCCCAGCGATCGGCTCACTATACATCAAATCAAATTTATCATGTTGACTTGTTGTGGTTAGCTGGCTGGCTGAATGGTTTTTGCTAATCTGCTGACAGACGTTGGTACGCGTCAAATAATCGATCTTTTAGGCGTCATTTGCAATAGTTTGGTTAGCTATTTATATGTAGTGTAGTCGCGAACTATGGTAATTTATGCAACTGGCTTATCGATTGGTTCGGACTTCTCCATTGGTGTTTGCAGGTATTGACAGGCTGAAGACCTCATTCTAGAAAGTTTCGGGCCTCCATTACTCTGAAAGCGCTGTGATGGCTTGAAGTGTAGTGTTATTATTGCCCAATGAAGTGGTGGAGGGTTCTGCTGAAACTCTAATATAAGGCTGAACTGGTTTGTTTATCTACATCCTGTAAACCAAAATCGAAACAGCTTATGAAAGGCAATTTCGGTTTAGCTACTAACAATGCTTAACGCAAGACCGCCCAAAAAATAAAAATATAATTACTTTTAGGTATTTACAATGTGCAAAGCAACACCGAAGTAGCTTATCGAAGCATAAGGCGGTTTAGTAATTAATGACATTATTTGATACCACAAACGATGTCTAGTATCAGTCAACATGATAAATTTGATTTGATGTCTAGTAAGCAATGGCTCGGAAACCAAAAGCTACATTGCGGAAAGCTTCTGGTGACCAAGCAACAAAAAGAAAACGGTGCGGCGGACGCAATAAGAAAGTCCAGTTCGCCGCCCTAAAACTTGGATTACGCCACTTTCTTGGTCACGTAAGAAGGGTGAATTGCGATGCCTGCGGTTGTGACTGCAAAGTCAAGAAAATTTACCGACGGTGGAGCGCTTGCATTATGAATAAAGTTCATATGTTCTTGTGCAAATTTTTGAAGCTAGCTAGCGATGTGGCCAAAAAGGAAAAGAAGGCTGTGCCACTGCCGCCTGCGTTAGATCCAAATCTCACATGGAAACTGGTGTTTCGGTTACAGCCGCACCACCTAATCCTCGCTGATGAAATAATGGCATCGAAGGTCAAAACAAAGGCGACCCTGTAGCTGCACTGCAGTCTGCGTCAATCCCAACAGCCCTCTCAAGGGCTACTAAATGTAAACCTATAGCCATTAAAGCATAACATTCATTTATAATCCTATCTTCTGTGTCCTGCTATAACACAAACCATTATGGGCTCAAAAACATGCTTTAAAAGATTCAAATTGTTGGGGTCAACAAAGTTGTTGTAAACTCTAGCGTCGGATAATGCTTTCAATTTTTTGATGTTATGCCAAATTGGCACTCGGTGATTAAAGGGTTGCGTCAGAGGACAATTTATTGCCTAGTGTATTATTGACAGCCTCAGTGGACTTAATGAGGCTCCAAAAACCAATTGACTAAATCAGGGCTTTGCAACACCTCGGGCATTTATCCGACGACTTATACTGTTCGATACGATTAATCGAATGAACTCTCTTGCTTCGCCCTAAGGCAAACACTCACTGTGTTAGCGAATCCCAAAATTACCAGTCCGACAAATTAGGTTAGCCTAGGACAGAGCGGTAGCTTGGGGTACCCTAACACACTAAGAGTTGGCGCTACCGCAAAGCAGTCGGGCTAATTCAATTTAGCGCATCAAATTACATATATTTAAGTTGAGTAGAGTAAATCATACTCAATATCTAGTTCAACAGTATGTTGAAAGTTTTGAACTGGGGTCTGCGAAACCATCAAGAGGTAAAATCACGAATAACTCTTCCAATATTGCAACTAGAGCATTTTTAATGGTACTATTGATCCAGCGCGTTCAATTTCATAAAAATTATTTTATTGTGCTAATTTTGTATTTTGTGGGCGAATTATATTTAAAGAATTCAAAATTTGCGCTCTGTCCAGAGCGACTGGCATTGGAAAACGCTGAATAAAGCTTTCTGGTGAGCTCAAGGTTGTCAAAAAATTATACATACTTAAAAGCATGTTCATAAGGTTTTCGGTGCAATATAATTAGATTTTTTTGCATATTAAAACCTAAAAATGGACCTACAGTCGATAAATTTGAGATTTTACCTCTGGGGTAGGGTAGAATTGCCGATATAAGTATATTTAGTAAACGTCTGAGTTGGATGTCGAGTATGCTTTTCTTGAATCGGTTTAAATGGATGTAATTCGATAATTTTAACAGCATTAGACGATTCGAAACGCCTTAACAGTAAGGTTACCATAAATCCACGAGAAGATGTTACAGAAGAAAACTTTGATTTGACCCATTACCACGATTCCACTGAGCCTTGGTACCGCCTGGTCTACGTGTACTAAGATGAGAAATAGGTACTGCATATGTGTAAATGGTGTAAATGAAAACACTGTGAACGGTGTAAGCGAACAGAACTTTGTAAATGGTTATACACTGCCTCATATGTATCATCCTAAGTATTTTATAATTTTAACAGCATGTGGACAGCCGATGCCTCTTAATAGTCAGGTTACCATAAGTCCACGAGAAAGTGGCACAACAGAAAGCTCTGGTTAGACACATTACCACGATCCAATTGAGGGTGGTACAGCATGGTCCACGTGTAACAAGTTTAGAAATAGGTGCTGTACATGTGAGAAGATACTGTAAATGATTATACACTATCTAATAAGAGTGATACTATTATTTTAGTGATTTTAACAGCATTGTGTAAGCCGAAACGCCTTGATAGTCAGGTTACCATAAATCCGCGAAAAGGTAATGTAGCAGAAAGCTTTGTGTATGTAACGTACTTATTACCGCTGTCAAAGGTTGTTTTCACCATGCAATCTGACGGTCCAAAGCCTCAGAGCAGTATTCGGGGTTGACGGCGGGTGGTTGGTGAAATTAGTTGACGACTTTCAGCTCCTCCTCTTCGGCAACGATCCAGTGTTGACGATTTTACCATCATTTTGTTCATTTTCACCCTATTTTCCGGGCGTCTTTGTCGCACGAGTGGGTCGGGGGTGGTTTGGAGAACTGCGGGTAGGGAGCACCCTACCCTAGGGACCAGATCCCTAGGGGTGCCCGAATTGTTTGGGGAGCAGCCGCCTGAACTCATGCTTCGGAATGTATGGTTTTCACTAAAGCTGTACTGTCGGTTATTCGCTCGGATGTATTTACAGATGAGTAAACACGAGTCTGTGTGGTTTTCTTTTGCTTTTCGAAGATGTAAAAGTTAAACACAACGTGGTGGTTAGGTCCGGTCTGTTAAATTATAATTTATGTTGTTAACTACGCAGCATTTGTCGCATGAATATCACAACCTCAAACGAGCGAGCTGTTGTGATAACACTACGAAAAATACATGTAACACTATCCAGACTTTTTCACCGCGATAGGCTGTTCAATAGGTTTGGTATTAACTGCTCAAAAGAAAATGTTGAATTTGCTCAAAAATAGAAATTTCACTTTAGGTAATTAAATGCTCAAATTTTAACTACAGTAACCTGTAACTAAGCTATAGCAAAAAATGTCAAATAGACTTACTAAATCAATTACGACACAATCCAAGTCCCATTTTCTTCGGACGGTCGGGATTGCTCCGCCGTGATCGTGCTCCGCCTTAGCTTGCACAATGAACCGACTTTCGACATTAATTGATCGCATTGAAAGTGGGCAAGACGGAAATTGGCGGTAGAATTTGCAGCGATAGTACTGCTTCCCGTTGGATAGAGTGGCCTTCAGCGCGTTGTTTTCTTTCAAAAATGTTTTAAACTGGTCCATATTTTCGGTACTAAACACGTCTCTAAACTCCATTTCGACGCACAATTTAGAAAACCACAATATTGAAGCAGAAGATGTAAATGATGTAAAGATGTAATCACCGTAAATTTTGAGCAATTCATCATTTTCACATAAAATTAATAGTTTTGAACAAATTCACCCCGTAATGGAGATGTATTACAATTTTGTACAGTTCATCATTACATCCTTCTCTATTTGGTTTTGAGCAAATTTAATATATAATTTTGAGCAGTTAATATTTTCTCGTTCAATACGGCGGTATACATTTGAAAATAATTTATATTGGTTGTGACACTAAATAAGGGTTTTAAATTATTTGCAATTTAAAGTGTCATCTGTTAATTTATTTCTCAATTTCAAAAATATTCATTGAATGACACTGTTCGTAAAATTGTCAAAATATTGTTAGGATTTATCTTTCGTGAACAATATTTTCTTTAATAACTATACAGTTAGAATGTACTTTATGTGTTAACGCAACATCGCTGCTCATGCAACGATAATGCCGTTGCGTTTTGCTATTCACGATAACGCTGCTCATTACGTGAAGTTTGTTTGATGAAAAACGAACTAACGACATGCTATTTTTATGCGAATGGGGAAAATACTCGGTTCCTAAGTCACCTTGAGTTTGCTTATTCGCATTTTACTGAATTGGCGTGTTTTGGATCGAATTTATTAGAAATTTTTGCGATTGTGTTAAAAAATTAAAAAATTTCCTGATACGCCGAATCGAATGAGCTGTCTTGTTGTTGAATAAAGTTTTAAACCGGGGTCTTGTGAACATCGGAAGAATGGTAGGATTTTATGTACATAATTATATTTGATTAGTACAAACAAGAAAACCCAACCAAAATTCTAATTTGGCTTTAATTTTGAAACTGAAGTTGTTGTATTAAACCTGGCGCATTTCAATAAATTTCTGGCTGTTGTAGACTTATTTCATTGGTATGATTGTTATACATGCATTTTTATAAATTCTTTTATAAATATAAATCTTTATAAAACTTAATAAATTATGCGGGCTGTTCAGAACGATTGGGAACGAACGAACGAAAGGAACTAATTTATTTTGCGGTACAATCTGATAGTATAGATGCATTGTTGACTGCTATTGCTTTTCCCTGTTATATTTAATAACTTTTGTGGCTTACGCTGACCCTGAATATCTTAACTGGTTAACTTTTGTGTATCTAAAATATATATTGGTTCAAAATGAGTATCTGCAATTGTCCAGCTTAAAGATTGGAATTTCCAAATTTTTTTTTTCATTTAACTTCAACTTTAGGTATAGGATTTGTCCAGTTTAAAAAGCAACCGATTAAATATGCAATAAAAATTGTACAGGGGAACTTACAAATTCCACGGAATTCAGTGTATCTAGATTGTTTAAACTTAGTTTCGTTGCTTCTTATCTCAAAAATCTCAAATATGTTAAATACGAAATTTTGGATTAAAACTTGAAGACCACGTGCCCTTTCGATAATAAATTTTAGGTGCTAAAATTGTGTAACTGGGTTTCGAAGTGATATGGTTCATCAGGTTTCAAGTAAATATGATATATAAAAACCTTGCATTACCTTGCCGGCTTCTGAAAATCAATTTTGGTTCAAGTTTGAGTCTTTATTTGCCCCGTATAGCTTGCTGTCAGGGCGATATCTGTGTCATTGAAAACTTCCTTCAGGGCTGATAAAAGAGCGAGGATGGGGAAGGGTGGCAAACAAACTGTCGACTATGGGACAATAGCTGCCTGACACTAGGAACTGTACGACACCAAATTTGTCTTGACACAGGTATTTTCCTAATAGTGTAGCTACAGATACGTGTTAAATGAAGCTCCACAAATAGAGTAGAGGTAAAATAATGGAAGGCAAACATAGTCCGAGCTACGCGATTCGATTAAAAATTCGAACTAATTTTCATATTTTTATAAAATATTTGCTTCGTTTCTTTGATTATCCTAAACCTAGAACAGATTTCAATTACAATATGATGCTTTTCCGGGACATAATCATTCGCTACATTTACGTATAAGCCTAGTTTGACAATTGGATTATATAATTTGAGGCTGTCTTTTTGATAATATCTAATTCTAATAAAATATTTCAACTGTCTAACATTTCATTTTATATAATTGCAATGAATAAGGTATATAATAATCATATATCAACCCCGAGTATATATAATTATCACAGTTATATTTTATAGGCAGAAATATATTCATACATATGTCCAAACGGCAACGGATTTGCAACTTATAATCGCAAATGGTAATGTAAACGAAATTCGACACAACTGTAAATGTTTTATGATGTTTTTTATAGATTTGTCGAGTTACTTCTTGAAACGTGCAAATTTTTTAAGTACCAGCGTAGTTTTCAGGCATACATTAAGTGGTTTTGCTTATAAATGTTTAACTTAGCAATCGAATTGTATATAACGAATATTACTTCACTAATTTGAATAAAAATTTCCATATTTTCATTAAGATTTTTGTAGTTTCTTGGATTCAAAATCTAGAATATTTTCCATTTATCATACGTTCCCGGTCTATATTAATTTGTCCTATTCGTGAGTATGGCAAATTTGACAGTCGGATTATAATTGATGGATGTCGATCTAATCGAATTCGACAAAAATGTTCAAGTTCTGAAATTTTCATAGATTTGTCGAATTGTTTTTCAAAATGTACATCATTTTCTACAGTGTACATCATAATTTTCTGACACAGATTAAATTGTTTTGTTCTTAAATATGTGTGACTTAACAATCTGTGTGCAATTCCTTACATTGGTCTACCAATAGTAGACAAAAGTCTTCATATTTCAGGAACAATCTTCGTTTTGTTGATTAATTTCTGAAAAATTGGAATATTTTTATTGTGAACATCATACTTTTCTGGCAGATAAACATAGGCTTATTGCTCGAAAAGGTGGATTTTACCAACAATGATTATATCAACAAAGTTGTAGCCGTGGAAGCTCCTAGGATAAATAAGTTATTCATATTACATATACTACTATGCAAATTATGCACACACTTTATTAGACAATAATTTTTACAGCTATTTTTGTATGGGTCCTTCGTTTTTTCGTACTTCAATTTTGCCCAAAAATTCAAAGTTAAATTTTTAGTATTTTACTGTGAGTTTTATATCTTGCGGTTTAATAATTCGACTGTACGCATAATTTTTACAGCTATTTTTTGTCTGGGTACTTCGTTTCTTCGAACTGCAACTTTACAAAAAACGCACAGTATTATATTTTGGTATTTTACTGTGAGTTTTATATTCCTAATTGTTTGGTTACTGTTTGGTCTTCTGAAAATCAATTTTGATTCGAGTTTGAGGCTTTATTTTGCTCGTATAGCTTGGTGTACAGGCGATATTTGTGTCATTGAAAGCTTGCTGTCTGATGTCTCTTTGGTGTCAGTTGGCTACGACCATATACTGGTGTGCGTTTGCTGTTCGCTGCAAGGGTACCCTTGGTCTGGAAACAGACCCGGTTATGTTAACTGTTGTAAATTAGCTCGATGTAGGTGAGTTGCATGGACGGAACCTACAGTTCCTTCGAGGATGATACAAGGGCGACGACGGTGAAGGGTGGCAAACAAACTGTTGCATATGAGACAATAACTGCCTGACACTGGGAACTGTGTGACACCAAATTTGCTTTGACACAGGTATTTTCCGAATAGTATAGCTACAGATACGTGTTGAATAAAGCACCACAAATAGAGTTGAGGTGAAATAAAGGAAGGCAAGCGTAGTGGGAGCATCGTGTACGTGATTCGATTAAAAAATTCGAGAAAAATTTTCATATTTTTATAAAAAAATTCTTCGTTTCTTCCATTCTTTTAAATATAGAATTTATATATGAATATATATTATATATGAATAATATTATTGCTACGTATTATTATATACGAATAATATTTATATATGAATATATATTATTACTACATTGCTTTATATGAAGTTTTTATATTGTCGAAAAGTTATGGCATATTTTTGTGCATTTAAACATGCTATCTATTCAAAATGTGAGGGTATTTTACCGATGCGACGTTCCGTGCTTCTATAACAACTTTGCATATGAATTTAAAGTATTTAAATTACGTCTGTCTTTTTATGATTATCCAGGATTGAGAAACTAAACAATATTTCGACAGCCATGTCATTATATAAGTTTTAAATACTAAAACCCCTATGTATTAAGCTTTGTACATAAATTAGTTTCGAATTCCAAGCTTTTGTATTTTTTGGAAAACAAAATGAACCATTTGATATTCTGCTCGTAGCATTGATCTTACGATTTAATAAATACCAAAAAATTCAGAGCTTCTGTAATATCGAGCATCGGGTTTTTTCGGTCGCTGTAAACATTGCTTTATTGCTCGAAAACTGTTATTTCTACAAAAAATATTTATGTTGACAAAGTTGTAGCCCTGGACCAGTAGAATCTCATTGTTGCATTGCCACGTTTTGTTAATTGCGATGGCTTTTCGCTGTTATATTCAATAACTTTTCTAAATTTCGCGGATCCTGAATATCTTAACAAGTTTACTTTTTTGTATTTAAAATATATATGGGCTCAAATGAGTAACTGCAATTTTCCAGTCTAAACATTTAAATTTGCAGATTTTTATTTCATTTAACTTCATGTTTAAGTATAGCATTTGTCCAGTTAAAAAAGCAATCGGTTAAACATGCATTATTAAAATTGTACAAGGGAACTCACAAATTTCACGGAGTTCAGTGTATCTGAATTGTTGAAAAACGTTTTATTCGTTTTCGTAGTTTCGTTGCTTCGTGTCTCAAAAATTAGAAATTCGGAATTTTCGAATAAAAATTAAAGACCACGCACCTTTTTGGTCATAAATTTTAGGTGCTAAAAATTCTGCTGGTGCGTTTCCAAGTTTGTATGGTTCATCAGTTTTCAAGTAAAATATAAAACCTTGCATTACCTTGTCGTCTTCTGAAAATCTATTTCGCTTTGAGTTTGAGGCTTTATTTTGATCGTGTAGTTTGCTATTCGGTCGATGTCTGTGTCATTGAATACTTCTTGTCCAATGTCTCTTTAGTTTTAAGTTGGCTAGGACCATATTAGGGTGTGCGTTTGCTGCTCCCTGCAAGGGTACCCCAGGTCTAGAAACTGACCCGGTTGTGTTAACTGTCGTAAATTAGCTTGACATATGTGAGTTGCATGGCCGGAGTCAACAGTTCCTTTGCGCTGATAAAAAGGCGACGACGAGCAAGGGTGGCAAACAAACTGTCGAATATGAGACAATAGCTGCCTGACACTGGGAACTGTATGACACCAAATTTGCTTTGACACAGGTATTTTCCGAATAGTGTAGCTACAGATACGTGTTAAATGAAGCACCACAAATAGAGTTGAGGTGAAATAAAGGAAGGAAGGCGTGGTGCGAGCATCGTGTACGTCATTCGATTAAAAAATTCGAGAAAAATTTTCATATTTTTATAAAAAATTTTCTTCGTTTCTTAGATTCTTTTAAATATATACTTTATAGAAACTACGCTGCTATAAATGCTCAAAAATAATTTTAATTATGTATTAATATGTAACGTATACATAAAAAACTTTTACTGGCATATCTCATGTACATTTAAATACATTTTATACAGTGTTTATACATAGTTTTATTTAAATATTGATAGCTCGAAAGCGATCGCTTCTACCAAAAAAATTGTAGGAAGGGAAATTTGTAGTCCTAGACAAAAAGAATCCCACAATGGTTTTATTTTTTGATGACGTGAAATTGTGACCCTTCATAAATCAAAACATCATGTATTGCCGCATGTTATTTCGTGTTCTTATCGAACATAGTCCTTTCTAGGGATTGATAACTCGAAAACAGTTACCCTTACCAAAAACCAAGGTGCCACGATTCAGCGACCCGGTATAGCTTAAAACGTTATGGGGTTCCGCATGTTATTTCGAATTTCAAGTTCCCATGATTTTTAAACAGTGATTTATTGCGTTAAAACAATTGTTCCAGTCAAAAAAGTATAAATCGATAAAGTATTAGGCATCGATGAACAGAATCGTATGTCGGTCGATGGCTGCAACCTACCGTATTCCTAGTGCCAGTTTATTCTTTTTAATGACTATTACTAGTTGGTCAGGCACAAGGTGACAGTCTTGATATCTTATAATTATCCATTATACCTGTATATACAATTTTGATCAACAATTTTTGTAAAACATTAATTACAGTTTCCACCCGGCCTTAAATCATCAAAAATATGATCAATAGATGAAGCGGGAATTTATCTTCAAGTAACATCAAGTTAAATGCTGAGTCACACGAGCTTTTCTCAGAAACATAATTTATGAGTAATTTTAGCGTTTCGAAACTTCAGATATAGTAAAGCTTTTTATATAATTTGCAAACGTTAATTGTAAGTCGCCATCGTGATTATGTTAATTGTGGTCGCTTGGTTACGTTATCAGCTGTTAAATACATAGGTAAGCTAATATTATAAGGCACAGTTGTTAATAAGCTTGCATATCGCTATGAAGTTAACAGCGAATACATTGAATCATACATGCCGAAGCAGGGGTTCAGGCGGCTAAATCTGCGGGCAATAATTAGCTAACTTAGCTGCATACGCGAAGCCAAACTTAATTTAGCAACTTTAAAAACTCTTAGATTATCTTAGAAATTCCAAACATTAACAAATCACGTAGATTGTAGTTTTAAATAAAAACAATAGACCTCGAGTCAATTTTATTTTAGTACCTTTCATATCGCGCATATGCCTGCGCGTACGATGTCGTGCAGTGCGTTGTCAAGACGGTATATCGTACTCAAAGCTAATAGACAAAATATATTGGAAAAATAGGTTTGTATGTATTCACATGTTGCGTCCGTTTTAAAGTTTTAGTAATTGGTTTGTATATGTGCGTTATATTGGCGCATAAATTTTATATACATACTGCTGTAGTCTGTTTTGAAATATCTGGTCTACAATTAATATTTTAAAAGATGCAAAACATCAGTGCAATGCGACAGTAAGATTAAGCTTGGCTCGCTAACCATCTAATTCTGTTTATGCAAAACGTATCACAGAACGTTCCTTGTTCAAAAATCATTCTTATACGAAATTTACTCAAAATTATTTGCGAGCTAGATTCTTTCAATGTTTTCAAAAACCCCGACTCCAGATTCCTATATTTTCTCTAAAAAGAAGTTAGATCCAAATTGGTTACTGCAAAATACTGCACCTAGTTTGTTTTTCAGTTTCATTGTGCAGAATTACGTGCTATGATTTTATATGGATAGATGAGAATTATATGCTTGAAACTTTCCGTCTCCTTAAATTTATATATGTGGTTCGGCATAGTATTATATGTGTCGTTGGAATCATTCACCTGTTACATTCAAAAACATGTAAAACCTCGTGTTTCAGAACAAGCCCCAGGTTGTTCAAAGATGCCTCTAAAGAAAAAGGAACCGGAAAAAAGGAAAGGGATGGAAGAGAGATGCAGAGGTTAGCGGCGACGTAATTAAAAAATACGTGAGAAATTGCTATATTTGTTATTTATGTGAGAAACAAATAAACAACATAACACAACATTTAGAGTGGCATGACTCAGAAATTCCTGACGTAAACAGCTACAGGGTCAGCCAGGCCCGAGTTGTGCACCCTAACCAAGGAGTTCACACCTAAAAGAAACGAAGTAAACACTGGTGTTAATGTTGAAGAATTTGAGCCTAATGTCGATAATGATCGTGATGAAACACGCGTACATATCGTTGCTGCTGAACAAAGAACAACAGAGAGGTTTACTGCCTAGTTCCAGAAACCCAGCGTGTATTACCAATGCTACCTAAAGCGGTTTCATTGGTCAGCAATCACAAAACAGCGCCATTGCAGGTGTCCAGAAAAATCCTACTGTTTCAATATTTGCCGATAGTAGTACACAGTCCCAACATGACGGAAATCATCTTCATTTTCACAATGAACTCAGACTGTCTCAAATTAAAAAACTGGTTTCGCCAATTTCGTCATAAGCCGAATTTTAACCATTTGATTACTGTCTTACATGATTTATGCTCTAATGTAATTCTTGATGACGCCTGCCTTCATGAAACAACATGCAACTGCGATCTTACACAAAGTGATTATAACGTATCCTCGGCATTTGCAAATTATTTTTCTTTCAGCACTCCAATAAGAATCCAGAAGAATTGTGAGAATTTGACACAGTCACATAATTTACACACTCTGTCAGTACCAAGCTCATTGTGTGAGGAAACAATAACGTCCAGTGTATCTGCCGCGGATGAGCAAATCGGAGCATGCGAGAGTCTTCTTGCTTCTACCGCTACAATGTCCGTAGCAGAACCCGTAACAGTGGAGCCAACAGAGTTTATGGAAACAGACAATGATAACACTCAATTGTCGGAATTAACAATATTTGAAAATTTGATCTTGTTCTGTAATACAGAGGGCTCGGAAATACCTCAGCTTTCAGGTAGCTCAATGCCTAACACTTCAGTTGATGCTAGGGAAGCACCAGATTGCGACGACCGTACTGGTCCTAGTAGCAGATTGACTGCATCAGAGCGGTTAGCAATAAAAAGTTTTGACACTGAACCACGACTAAGTGACCTGGCTGTCGAGCAGGCTATACAGATTGTCCCTCACTCTGAGGGTGATATAGAAACGTTTAACAAACGTATGCAGGAACTGATTCAGAACCCCGACTATGAATCTGACTCAGAATTGTCGTTAAATTTTGAGGGATACACACACAGTCGCGCTGTTGAAGATCGAAATAAAAAAACTATATAAAGCGGCACATATAAGCATTTGGAGTATTTTTGCCCTTTGAAACATTTTGCAGTAAAGCAACTTTCACAAATTGGCCGAAATCAACTGAAATTATTTTGTGAACAATCTAAAATGGGAAAACTTTTTTACGGAATTTATTTGCAAACCCGTTCGCAAAATAGGCTCAAACAGCATTTTATGGTTATAAATAGGGCATGGTTTATTATCCAATCTAAGCTGTGCGAACATTTTTCAACCAACTCCGTCATTAGCATCTGAATCGCTGTATATTTGCGCGGTAAATGTTCCATATTTTTGTGAATATCTAGCAATTCATTATAACGCCGGATTTTCTAGCGAAATTATTTTAAATATGATAAAGTCGTACGCCATTTTTTTGAAATATTTAAATTTGTTGCTGAAGCAATGGATGAATGGGCGCGGTATGACCAAGACCTAGCCGTGAAAATTATGGTTTCTATCACGCAGCTGTCACCTGCTCAAAAAATTTATCAGTCCAAAGCTAGCAGTGAAAAAGCTCAAAAACGAGAAGACTACCTGACTGGTCACGGAGAACGCTTTCCTACATTACAAGAAATTGCTAAGTTTTTCGATAGCAAAACCTTTGAGTTTTTACAAAAAATAATGGTTCATTTTGACTGGGATAGCATTACTTTTAGTATGGAAGCTTTTGAAAAATTACAGGCGTAAACGTGTCTGAGCTGGTTCAGTATTTAGCCAGTTATATTGTACTGCGGTGCTTTCAAAGGCCTGATGTAGTCTGCAACTTTAAATCAAACGAATTTATACTCCAGCGTAATAATCAAAATTATCGCGTAAGTGATCCAACTGGTGCGCCACATGATAAGCACATCAAATTCGTGTGTTTCTTTGCAAGTTCCCATAGAACTGCCACTATGGGTGCAGCAAATTTTGTCGTGCCCAAAATATTTCTGCTATTATTTGATTTACATTACAGAGTGCGGCCGCGTTTACTTTCGAGAAACGTTTTTAAATATGTTAGCAAAAAAATTCCTAATTTCACCAATGTTGTAACGTGGTATGTTCAGCATGCTATGCCAGAAATAGAAAAAGTATTAACTTCAGCAAAAACTAGAAAGGTTATTGAAACCGCTTCGGTGGCTAGCACTTCATTGTCTGAGTAACAAAAGCCAATGTAACGCCATTTTTGCAACACGGTAACGTTACAGCCCAGCGAAATTATCAACATAAACAGTCAGGAACGTCGATTGACATACATGTGTCCATCTGTAACGATTTACTGGGAGTCTTGTTGCAGGAACAACTTCCCACGGAAGTTGAGGCAGTTCAAGATAATACAAACCGCCAAGAAGGTGGCGAAAATGCCACATTATCAGATGAAATCCGACCCCATTCCTCCCAAAGCGGGAATTCTTGTACGTCATTAGAATCCGTTGTTATGGATCACTCTGTCACTAACTTTTTTGATAAAATAATTGACTCTAACCCAGTGCCTGATGACGTGCAATGCATTATTCTACCAAAAAGTGTTATAAAAGAATTTTTCATGCAAATGCCAATAGACGTGCCAGAAGGTGTTTGTCAAAAACTTCACGACATGTAAGATATATTATAAGTCGCTGCCGAAGAAGATTCTTTATCAGTTTACTTCTCGAAAAGCGTAGCATTCACCCCGGGGATAGGATTTATGCTTCAGCAGGGGATAGGATTTATGTTTCGGTAAATATTTTCAATAGCTCATGCTTCAGCATGAGCTATTGAAAATATTTACCGAATCTTTTTGTAAAGATTGGCTCTCTAGAGATAAATTATCAGATAAAATTCTTGATGCAAGCTAGCAAAACACAGTCATCTAAGCGCCGTCTCGATTTAAAAACTCCCGATAACCAAAGATTAGGAAAACTACGAGCTAGAGTACAGTTACAAAATTGGCCAGGGCTGTAGGTACAGGGCAACCCACTAATACGTGGAGGAGGGTGTTTGCGGGGAAAAAATAAAAGTGGAGCAATTGTAATTATGTGGGCAAAATTATCACGGCTAGTGAAGGAAAGAATATAGATATGGAAGAAGAAGGGTCATACCCGACTAAAAAACTATCTTTTCTATTTTAATGCAAATCTGGACGCTAATAAATCATTCTTCCACTTGTTTTAATGTAAAGCCAAAATTAATTATTTTTAATATCAATGGGATCGATCGACCAGTTATGTGCTTGGAAGCCATAAAAATCATACTTCCTCATGAAGAAAATTTATTTAACTACGATAAAGATTTTGGCCGAATGCGACTACTGGGTACCTTTTGTGCCCTGCTCCAAACCCCAATGTGTCAAAAAATTTCAAATGCAAGTTGAAGGTTTAGAATTTTCACTTATTAAATAGACATTTAGTCACTGATTTTGGAGTAATATAAGTCATCTAATTTTGCATTAAGGCGCAGTACGCTCTACTTAAATGGGAAATTGCCCTTGAAAAGGCATCACATCTAATTCGGGCCAGGAGTTCCTGCTAAATAACACAGTGTCCTAAAATCAAGCCCACATTGCTATCTGAACATACTATAAATCTTAGCTGTCGCATTTTCTAAGACGGTGATACAATGTGCGGTGCCACATGCATAGTGCATTTTACCCGTGTTGCGCAGAACATATGTGCCAATAATTGGTATAATTTGAAGTGATAGGCGAATGTATGACAAATGTTTAGTGCCACAGCTTTCGTGTCGGTGATACAATGCGCGGTATGCCAGGCATAGTGCATTGTACCAGTATTACGCAGAATGTGAAGCTTTAGAGAATTTAATACCGAGTCAGTTTTTTCCGCACGTAGTATAGAGTGATATGGGCAGCTATAATATATTTCATATATGTATATAAAACATGCTGTAAATAGCTTATAGAAAAAACAAAACAAAAAATACAAAAAAGTGCATGCAACTTATATTCTGTAAGATTTTTGTCTCAACCGCTTGGTATATGATGTAAATAAGCGCTCAAAAGCTTCTTTTTGAAACGAAACTTTTTACTAAAATCTAAAAAATGGTTCATATCTCTGCCGGATACCGTTTGATGTAGCAATAAAGTATTGGCATCGGTCGCTATCATGTACAACGCAACAACTTCAATTGGCTACAAAACAAGCGAAGCTGATACAAAGCTTCATTCACGCAGTACAAAAATGTGAAGCAAAACGTTCTACTCGTTCATAGGTTTTTAGAAACAACAAACGCCCATTGGTTTTTTTATGAATATATGTTGCATTTGAACAAGTATTCACAGTGATTGTCGGTTTGTCTTCAATGCAACGTGTCTCCCCTGTTAAATTATCTGCAATCAATACAGTAAAAATTGGTGTCAAAACTAGCATAATCAAATTCCCATTAGTTAATCATGACCATGATATTTGTGAAAACACACCAATTCAAAGTGATTGCGACCAACATTTGGCTTTATCATGCAATAATATTATACAGTTGTATGAAACTGGACGATCTCCACCAACACATCGTAGCATTTCTAAAAAATTTTTTATGCAAGCTCCAAGGCGACTTTTCACAGGACGAATCACTTTGTTTATTTTCTTCCATATTTGCTTTCAATGGTCTAGATTATGAGCCGCGCTTTTTCTAGTAGAGTACGTGTCCAGCCGCCTACCTTTCCAGCCGCGTACTTTTTTCAGCAGCGTACGTTTCCAGCCGCGTACCTTTCGAGCCGCATAACTTTCCACCAGTGTACTTTTTCCAGCCGCCTACTTTTTCTAGCAGCGTTCGTTTCCAGCCGTATACATTTCCAGCCGCGTACCTGTCCAGCCGCGTAGTGTTTCTACACGCGTACTTTTTCTAGCCGCGCACCTTTTCAGCCGCGTACATTTTCCAGTCGCGTACCTTTCCAGCCGCCTAGCTTTGCAGCCGCGTACCTTTGCAGTCGCGTACCTTTACAGCAGCGTACCTTATATAAACATATCTGTGTGTGTATAAATTTGTACAGTGTTTTCATTCGTACTTGTGTTACGTAAGCGTAAGCGCATTTAACGTGTATATAAATTTGATTTTTGCATACTAATCATTTTTGCCCTGGCCCACCTTGACACTCAACGATAAATAATTATGTAGTTTTAGCATCTAGCTGTTTCAAACTGCGCACAAACTTTATTGTATAGCCGACCAATTCTAAAAACTAGCAGCTACAAATTTCACATTTGTCTTAGTTTTTCAATTCGAGAAAGTGTGTAAGCCATATGCTAAAAACATTGTTTCTCGAACAATATATTACTTCGGTACAAAGTTACTTGTAGAAATGGAACAACAGTATTTTAATGTTTGTGGTACACTCATTGCTCAAAAATTACACATCCTTTTGCATAAAAACACTGGGTAGTGATTTTGTTTTGAATAATTTCAAATACGGATATCATAAGGTTTTTTGATATAAAACCTTTCTTGTTCACCAAATTATATCGTTTAGAACTCAGCTATGATGCTGTTATAAACTCTGCTAATTCGGACTTCAAAATTGAGATTTTTGTTCGGTCTTATTCCAACCAATAATCACTGAGTGCATGCGGTTGGCCTTTGGTGCATTTGACATCATGGGATTCGTTTGAATGCTTTGAGTCAATAAAAAAATTTAACAATCTTTATTAATAAAATAAATTTAATTTGTTAAATAAATTAGCAAAAAATTTCATAGGTTCCGGCTTAGTTGGTGTAAAAAAATTTTTTTATGTTCAAAATGATGATGTTAAAATATTTTCACCAATGTTTTAGTTTATTAGATATCAGATATTAGATGATCGTATTATTCGTTAAAGTTTTACATCGAAAATCGTATGCGGCACAAAACCAAAAGTAATCTAAGATTATGTGATATTAAAGTTACACGGGTAGGCAGAATGCATTTTACCGCCCTTGTTAATCTGACTTCAATTAAAGTCTTTCCTATAGTATGGCATATGTTACTTTGGTAGATTTTACATGGCCATAAACTAATTATGTCATATATAATAAAATTTGATTGTTGCTAACACACATTCATGCATAAAGCCTAAACATTTTAGCGCAATTACGGCTTACATACGTTTCCGACCTAGAAACACTGCATTTTATTTCTGTGTGTTGCTTTGAAACAGCTAGATAAGCTGCACAGATTGGATATTTCATGACATTTTCAAAACAAGTGCGTAGAGAAGTTGGATCGCCGTACCTAATAGTAATTTGGCTTTCTAATATAAAGCATACCAAAATACCGCCGGAAAAATTATAATGAGCAAATGTTTAGGAATAGTTCAACACGTCGATATATATTCGGTCGTTAAAGTTCGTTACTTTTTGAATTTTTGTTTATCCTTAAAATGCTTGAAAGCTAAATTACTGTTAAAGTGCCTTATACAAGAAACTGATTGATTAAACAACGTACTGCGAGTGTTGTTAAAAATAGGACGTTCAATAGAAATGTTTAATTGTATCTACTTTCCGTGCTTGCAGGGGCTAGGAATGTATGCGACCAGATAGCTTACATGTGTCAGCAATTTCGTATTCAAATCAGCGTTTTTAAGCTATTGACGATATCCTGAAAAATAGCATTCAGGGGCCATGTATATTTAGCTTTTTGCCAAATGCGAGAGATATCACCACCAGCTCGCGAGGTGAGGGTGAAATGAACGACTGTGGTTAGTTTGGGCTTAGTGACTATTTCAAAGTTCACAATTGAGCTTTCTGACCGACTTCACAAAGCGAAGTGATAACAACTCATAAACAATGTGTTAATAATAACGTTGTTTCTCTATTCGGCACATAAAACCATACAGACATGTATTTCTGTCTCCGATCACCAAAATGCGGAAACCTTCAAATGTGAAAATGATAACTTCAGTGGAAAATTATAAGGTTGCGTTATTTTTATCTTGTTGGTGTGCATACAGCTTTCTATTTTGAAAACCAGAGAAATACAAAAGTTTCATCTTAGTCAGAATCGTTATAACCTTACTATAGTTTCCCCGTCATACGTCAATAAATGTAAATACTCTACCGTTCACGCAAATTAGTTAATCTTTAATATTATTTGTCCCCATAAGTGAAGTTACAGCAGTCGTTAATGAAAGCTCAGCAATAGCGACTGCTGGAGTACTTTGTAGAGCTACCACAATAGTTACTGCTCTTCCCAGCTACGTTTGTTAACTGGTAACAGAAATGTAAATACGCAATAGATAACTTGTTAGGATTATTTATCAACCAGCACTTGTTGTTAACAGTCTGTTTCTGCTTAAGGAAACTCGCGCTACCAATCTGTGAGGTGCGGCGAGATACAAGCCTAGTATTAGTTCAACGCTCTTCCTAGTGTAATATGTCAGTAGACACTCGGTGCGCACACGGTTATTTTTGGCCAAGTCACTCCATAATATAAACACCGGTGATTATTTTGCTAAAAATTATTTTGTCTTGTATACACTGTCACGAGTTTCGATGCTGTAACACTGAAGTCAAGTCAGTGTTGGCTCACAATTTCACGAATTAACATCGTAATTTACTGACATAAATAGAATCTACACTTGAAACGTGACCTCTTTGCTTTTTTGATACAGGACAATAGCATCATATCATTTGTAGCGCTCTAAATTTGCGAAGCAAAGATATAATTTTGACCTATCGTAAGAGCAAAATGAGTCCTGCATGCAGGTCTCTACGTCAGAAAGTTTTATATAAACACAAAAAGGGGTGCGAAATCGTTAAATGAACACATACATAAATTGTCTTCACACATCATAAAACCTCTGTTCGCGCACGCTTAACAGTGACTGCAGTTAATAGAATTACGTACACCAATTTTGAATGCTTTAGTTCTAGATTTTGACAAAAACAACGGTATAGCTGTCTATAGTTGAGTTTATAAAACTTGTTAAAGTTAGAAAAAACAACATACATGTCGTACTTTTGATTGACATGACAAACCTGTAATACTACGGAAAAGCGTTTACTATGCTAAGTGGTCCAGGCGCATCGTCACAATCTCAGCCTGTTCACGTTTATATATTGCTTTGTTTGTATATAACTAGTGTAAAGTGTATTTCTTAATATGTAACTAACGACATACTTGTGTTCTATTGTACAAGACGAAGTCGACATTATTCCATATTTTGGTAGCCACCGCTGACAATTCGACACTTATTCATTAAAATTGTGGTTGATGTAATCAGAGTGATAGATAACGTATACTCTACCCTTGACTATAAACAAAATTATAGAACTTAAAGAAATTGTGTTATAGTAGCGATCTTTAAATTTTGAGTACGGAGTCATATGAAAGTATACTTGGTAACTATCCAAAACAGGCTCGCATGCATATTTGAACTGTTATATTTAAATAAACGCGAAATTATTTAAACTGATATATACATTACAGACTGTTTATTGACCTCGCTAGCTTGAGAGACATAAATTAAGAATTCTACCTATGTTCAGTAAAATAAGTATTAATATAAGAATGTTCTATTTCTAATAAACGTTAGGAATGTGATTATGTGTTTATGGAACACATAGTGTTCCGACATAAGTATTATTTACAAGTTATATAGAGCAGTCTATTAACTTAGAAGTGTCAAATATATTTTGTGTTGGGGATTCTATTTTCCGGGGTCTAAATCTTGGTCCCGTAATGAGATTTCAACCAATTGTTTCGGTAGCGCGGATGCTGCTGCTTCTCAATCAATTCGAAATCGTTGTTATTTGTGCTGGAACAAATGATCTATCTGCACGTGGATCTCATGCAAAGAAAAAAACACCACCGCGCATGCAAGATTCCACATAAACAGTTGAAAAGGTGTGATATTTAAATTTTATGTGTTCGTTATATCTAGTGGGACCCACTGTTTTATGCTGCTCGTTGCAGATTGCTCTGTTGCTTTGAATTGCAAGTGTATGAGTAACACAGATTGTTAAAGGCTGCGTATAGCATGGTTTCAAAGTAGTAACAAACTTTCCTAACAAGACAAGTATTGGTTACAGTGTAGATTAATTATATACATTTTAACAAAATTATAGGTTGGTGAACTCCCACGTAGTCATACATGTTTATGTCGTGGAGGGTGACGGAGGGAGATTATTCCTTCTTGAGGCTCAAACCCCTCTCGTGGCGACCGCCAATTTCCCCCGCCCCTCCGAGGCCCCGAATCTGCCAATACCCGCGCCAAAGGCGCGGAGAAAGTTATATAAAAAACGAAGGGAAATAGTAGAATATTGGTTGAAATGGGCTCACATGTCGAGGAAAAATTTGCAAAAATCGGGGAAAAATTCGTGAAAATTAAAATAAATTTGAGTCTTAAAATGTTTCGAAATTTCATCCTCCCCTCACGAATTTCCCCTCCGAAGTAAGCTGATTCGCCCTCGAGATGCCGAAATTCTTCCGCCGAAGCGCCCACTACCAACCTTGGGACCTGGGACCTCATGCATGTATGATATACCCTTGGCTCCATACCCTTTGAATGGTTGCCAAAATTTGAGCCTCAAAATGTTTCGAAATTCCATCCTCCCCTCACGAATTTCCCCTCCGAAGCCAGCCGATTCGCCCTCGAGAGGTCGAACTTCCGCCGAAGCACCCACTACCAACTTTGGGACCTGGGACCTCTTGCATGTATGATATACCCTTGGTTCCGTACCCTTTGAATGAGTGCCTCGATGACAAAAGAGATCTATTCTATGGCACGTGCCAAAGTAACTGTGATGTTACCTATTGCCATTACGACGTAGTATTCTTGCTTGTTCAAGAACTTACCATGTGTAATACATGTAAAATTGAAGCGAAGTAGATCTGGAAAATCCCTAGATTCGTATAACCTCAACATTTATGAAAATCGAATCGTAGTTCTACATTTCATTTCTTCAATGTGGGGTTTAATTCCAACGTCATTCTTTAGGTATGCCTAGAATTCATTGCCGCGCTAATATAATTACCGTAGTAAATGTAAATACTGTTGCAAAAACATATACTGAAGGAAATAATTATAACAGCAGTATGCTCGTAGTATTTCAGTTTGAGACTCTCGCGCGAGACTTTCCAGCAACTCGATTTGTCTATGTCCATTGAGCAATACATTGTATGGTCTTCGTTCAGTTACGTACTGCTTAGCCAA
>JASANE010022808.1:0-42631 GCA_030248225.1 Trileptium ribeirensis | reverse complement strand
TTCGAAACCTGCAACCGTACAAAGGCGATACAAATCTTGAGAAATTCCGAAAAGAACTCGAAAATGTGTTGGCTCAAGACGGAATCGATGATGAACAAGCGAAACTGCGAATCCTGAAATGCAAAAATGCACGGGAAGATGGAAGAATACTTGGAAGTATTGACACTCGAAAAGGCCAAAGAGTTAAGCAACTACGGCGAATTGGTCAAGAAGTTCAAAGAAAGATTCGACGTGCCAAAGACATTGACGAATCACCTGAACAAGTTGCAAACTCTACGGCAAACGGGAACGGTCAAAGACTTCGAAGACGGCGTACGGGTGTACGCAGCACGACATCTGACCGCGAATGGTATACCTGACTCAATCGTTGAAGAAGTCCTCAACTCCGTGTTGATCACAGGGATAAAGAGCGAAACCCGAAATCGATTGTGTATCACACAGGAAGAAACCTTCGCAACGTTGACGGAGAAAGCCGAAGCGGTGGAGAACCTCGATCAACAAATGACACAATGGAACAATCGACCGATGCAAATGCATCAACCGCAACAACAACAAGTAATACAAGCGTGGGCAATACCGATACAGATGACACTATTGCAAACCGGTGTGAATTACCAACAACCGATGCAACCTTACTATGGCAACTGTTAACGCAACAACAGATACTGCAAACTATGCAACCGACGCAAGTACCGCAACAACCAGAGCAACCGCAAGCGAATTGGCAACAGCAAAGAATGCCAACACCTGTGGCAAAGCACCAGAACCGACCAACGGAATCAAATGTCACCAAGGTGGAACAATTGTAGAAGATTGGACATAGAACGGAGCGATGTGACCTAAGAAACGCGGGACAAAATACAAGAGAAACCCGAATGGAAAGCCAACAGAACCAAAATCGATATCGAATACTACCAATCCAACCGGATCGATCAAATGATACGGTGAAGAATCCACCATCAAAATCGAGCGGAGTAGAAAGAAAAGAGAACACTCAAACAGAATCCGAAAAGATTGAAGATATATCGGCGGACGAAAAGAAAGAAACGTTCGTGGAAGTGAACCAAGTGGATCAATCGAAAGAACACGAACCGTGCTTGGACCCGACAGTCCTGTAGAGTAAAGAACCAAACAACAACGCAAGAAGATGAGTTAGAATGGACACAATTGGAAAAAGAGGAAACCCGATAATCAAAACATGGATCAGCGAAATCCAGATAAAGAATCAACAAACGATATCAATTGTGGATACAGAAGTACAAGAAAGAAAGAACAACGACGGTTCAACATCGAACTATTTCAAGAACAGGTGACTCGCCAAACGGAGCACATGAACAGTATTAAACTCCCGGCCGAAATCTATTTGAAGAAATCCGTTACCGATGAAGAAGGAAAGGCGTGCCTGGTAACCGTACTTCAAAACTATCAAGACGTCTTCTCGAAATCGGACTTCGACATCGGTATCAATACACAAGTAGAGCACTACATACAAACCACGGTCGAGAAAGCAGTACAGCAACCAATGCGACGCCTACCGTACGTGTACCGAAACCAAGCAAGCAAGCAAGTCCAAGAGACGTTGGATCAAGGAGTGATCAGAATATATTACGGTCCATGCGCATCATCGATCGCACTGACCAACAAGAAGGAAGGATCAAAAAGATTCTGTGCTGACACTACAGAAAGCTCAGTTCAATCACGAAGCGCGACATCTTTACATTACCAAGAATTGACGAGATGCTGGACGCATTACGTGGAGCGAAGTATTTTTCAATCCTGGACCTCAAGTCAGGATACTGGCAAGTACCGATGTACGAACAAGACAAAGAACATTCATTTGCTACGACGGTCTATTCAAATTCAACGTAGCACCGCTTTACGACATCACCAACAAACAATCAAGAATGGTAAAGTTCAGTAACTGTAGACAAAAGATACCCAACAAGCATTCAATACCCTAAAGACCAAGATAACAACGTCTCCAGTATTAGGATACCCGGATCCGTACATGTCATTCATCCTGCAAGCAAACATAGCATCGGATACATTCTATCCCAAGAGGATGAAGCGGGGAACGAACATGTGATCTACTATGGCAGCAACAAGTACTGCGATGAAGAAACCCGGTACTCGATCACAGAACAAGAATGCGTGGCAGTTAATTCGCGCGGCTCAACATTTCCCGCCGTACTTATTGGGAAACTATACCACGATCATCACGGACCATGCACCATTGATCCAGATACTCAATAACTGCGGCCGTTGGAACAAATGACCGTACGATTAGCCTGAATGTCAAACAATATCCTCGAGTACGAATATAGAATCGTATACAAACCCGGACGATACCATCAAAACGCGGTAGTTTTTGGATCAAAGCCACCAAGAGTCCCTGGAACCGAAAACATGGAATCGGATGGCGAAGAAGCAAAAAACCAGTACAAACCACTGGTAACTAAAAGAACGGGCGGAAACCAACAACAAGCAATGCAAATAAAAACCATAGAAGCCACTAGAACGAAACATAAAGAAAAAGAACTCAAGGAAGTTCAACGTAAAGGAAATCAAAGAACCAAAAAGTATCCGATAGCTGCGGTGGAACAGAACGAATCCTATTCTGATATATCTCTACTATTTAAAACGGAGGTACAGGTACAACCAACCCAAGGAGAAGATAGTCAGTGGAAATAGTCATCGAAAGTCAAAATGAAACGGGAAGAGGCAAAGCATTATTAACCGGTGGACAAAAGAAGTACAACCGAAAGAAACATGGAAAGAAAGATCCGCAAAGTCAAAAGAACGGTCTAACAAAGAACGGACTCAAGAAATCAAGTGGCAAAGAACAACAAAAAGAAAAGACCTCATTGACCGGAACGTAATAATACTCAACGATGAATCATAGGAAACCGCAGACGAATCCTCAGAACAAGAAGACAGTATACTCGAATTCTTCAACGAGGAAAAACAAACCGAACAACCATTATCATCACATGCCATCATTACCATGCATCCATTCATTCAAATATTATATACATCGAAAATAGTGAATTCTTGAATACGACACCGGAATTCGAAAAGAAATGGATTGTAGCACATGAACATCAATTCATCATTTTTGGCGATATCCTTTACCGATTACGAAGAAAGGATTGACCGCAACAAACCAAACCATGGGAATTTCAGATCGTGGTACGTCCCGATTTTCGACGACCAGTATTCGTAACACGGACCATGTCATGTGTATACGAATTGCTTCAAAATTTATTTGATTTCCTGTTTTGAATTACGAATTATTCCCTACAAGTAATACAAGTACCTTGGCTTAATGGCCAAGTACCTTAACTAATTAACTAATTACTAATTAACCACTCAAAATTTTTTAATCCCAAATATCAGGTGCACACTCTGGCATGATAGGCTTTCAAACAAAAAATTTTTTAAATCGGTCCAGTGGTTCTTGAGATCCATCGTAACGAACGAACGAACGGACGGTCATCGACCTTTTTACTCCAAGACAGAAAATAAAAACGCTTCGCTCTGCTTCGCCGAGCTCCGCTCAATAAAGCATTGTAAAATAAGATAGCTAAACATCAATGGTGAAGTGTGAATTTTAGCGTTTGAATGTATTGGTGTCAAGCTTTATTAATTTAATTAGTAACAATGTATAAAAATCGTAATTATTTTGCATAAGGACCTTTTAAACAAATATCTGTTGAGTTGAGTAACGCCAGTGAACTATTTAGTTCGTTGCGGGAAATCCACCTTGTAGTCGTGGCGGAAACTAAGACCTCCACATTTTTCGCATCCTATGCGAAAGAAGATAAAAACCTGACTGATATTATTACCTAATTCGATAGCTTCGATCATACGTTTTTTTGATCAAACCCATTTTTGAGTTCTTTGCCAAGCGGTTGCAAGTGCTTCGCAGCCCATATCTAGCGGTACAGGCTTTGCATTGAAGAATAGGATATAGAAACCACTCCCAGACTCTCCTCATCGGGATCTGCAAATTTGCTGATCACCACTTTTTTGTGGGACCTGAAGTCGACAAACAAATTATTCCCTGGGCCGCTGTGAACCCCAATATGATTCGTCGACCCTTTTCTAGAAATAGCGATTTTTTTCAAATTTCGACATGGTATTGCGTAGTTTTACCTTACATTGAGTGTCTATTAGTAACGCTGGGAATTTTCAAATTTTTTTTGGGTATTTCCTAATGTCGTTATGTAAATACCCAGTAAAATGCCCAAAAAATGCCTTGGCTACTTTTAACGCATTTTTGAAATTAATAAACTATAGGGACATCTAAAAATAACATCAAAAATGAATGGTTTAGCTTAAATTTGTCCAATCTATGATAACTATAATATCATCTAGCAAAATCATTGTAAAACCATTTTCACTTATTTAGGCCATTCTACGCAACATGGGATATATGGATTTATATACTTCTAAAACACCCAAATATTTTCTTGAATCTGGCTTAATACCGCAAAAACCCAAAATCATGTTTTTCCGCAATTTCTGGCTCAAACAATGCACTCACAAAAAGTTGAAAATCCGACCAGTTCACAGGTTATCTTCTTGAAACTTAGCACATTTACTCACTGCAACACGGCAAAAATGTATGCAATTATATTTTTGAATGTTGCCTTCAGGAAAAATAACGTCAGCAAACATGAACGATTTACGACAGAAACGTGGGACGCAATGTTTTAGCGACTCGTTCAGTGTACAGATGCCAATTTTTTAATATATAATCGTTGCAACTCGCCGTGTAAACTATATAGGAACATTTCAATGATAGTAATAATATGGCAATAGTAATATGACCATAGAACAATCTTGAAAATATGGCGCGTGGGTGTATACAATAATTATATACCCCGGCTGTGATGTAAGCGGACAGCTCCGGATCCACCCCAAAAATTTGTTACTCAGAGTTGCCGCGGAATTCCTTAACGCGTAACGATAACATTTTTCGAAGCATGATGTATGTAAAAGTAAGCGCAGCATCAAAAAATAAGCCTTCGGTAATTTGTTGTCCAAATTTTCCTGAGTTAACCTATATTTATCAATTGATTGCTATTCGGTATCGTTTAATTTTGCTATCCGGCATATCGCTATTTATAAATGCCGCGACGTCGGGCAGGAATAGCTCGGTCAGTAGAGCGACTGCTTGCGGCTCAGAAGGAAGGGGCCTGGGTCCGAACTCCATTCCAGCCCGGATTTTTGGCGGCTATTTCTCACATCTCTTCGTCTCCAATCTCCTATCGTTATGCTTAAATGAAAAATATATAACATGGAGGTCGTACGGAAAGCTGGATACTACTGCCGCCTTGCCGAACCTAGAATCATACCTATTCCGCAATCCACATGTCTGGCCTAACGGCTGAAAGCTTGATGCCAATGTTGGAAAGGCCGGATAATATCTGGAAACGCGAAAATCCGGAAGTTTTTGTAAGCATGAAATTCCGGGATATTAGGGGAAAGTCTGGAATTTTCGAAATGGAAAAATCAGGAAATTTTTGGAAGTAGCAAATTTGGGAATACTTGCGAAGCAAAAGTTGGAAAACGGGAAAATTTGGGAAATTTTAGAAACGTTAAATTCTGGAATTTTTGGGAAGGAAAATTGGGGATTTGATGGGAAACGAGAAAATCGGGAAATTTTTAGAGGCAGAAAATTCGGGAATTTTGGAAAGGAATGGCAGGAATTTTCGAAATTGAAAAATCGGGAAACTTTTGGAAACACAAGGTTCTTGAATTTTTGGCGAGGAAAAGTCGGGAGACGGGAAATTTTAGAAGCAGGAAATTTGGGAATACTTGAGAAGCAAAAGTTGGAAAACGGGAAAATCGGGAAATTTTTGGAAACATGAAATTTGGGAATTTTTGTTAGGAAAAGTGTTGAATTTTTGGAAACTTGAAAATCACGTATTTTGGGAAGGAATAGTCGGGAATATTCAGGAAGCGAGAAAATCGGGAAATTTTTGGAAATAGAAAATTAGGGAATATTTGGGAAGGAAAAGTCGGCAAACGATAATATGGGGAAATTTTTGGAAACAGAAAGTTCGGGAATTTTTGGGAAGGAAAAGTCAGCAAATAGGTAAATTTATCGGAAGCAGAAAATTTCAGAAACTTTGGGATGGAAGACTCGGGAATTTTCTGAAACTGAAAAATCGAAAAATTTTAGAAACGGGAAAATTCGTTAATTTTTGGTAAGGAAAAGTTGGGAAATATCGGGGAAAAGGAAAAATTTTTTTGGGATTTTTGGGGATTTTTGGAAATTTTTAAAATCAAAAAATTTTGGGAATTTTTTGGAGACAGAGAATTGGAGAATTTTGCGGAAAGAAAAGTAGGGAATTGTGGGGTAACGGGAAAATGGGGAATTTTTAGCTAGGAAAAGTGTCGGAAGTTTTCAGGAAACGAGAAAATTTTTGAAAACAGAAAATTCGGGAATGTCGATTTCTTAATGCGGCGTTCATGTTTTAGAGTCCCCGCTGTTTGGAACTTTTGTCCAACTGTAGTCACGACCCTACCGTATAGACAGTCAGGGTTACACCCATACTGTAAATCAGTTGCCGAGAGTGTACGACACACCTTTAGCTACTACCTTTTTTCTTGACGGTGTCGTACACACCCTTAGCTACCAATTTGGCGCAAATTAACTGTAACGGACACCGTCTGTAGCTAATGCGGTTTATTAGTCAACTGTGCTGCGCAGTTTTTTAAATTCTCGATAATTGTATCTAGGTTATATAAACGTTGATGGAATAATGCCGCACACTGTCAATAAAGCTCTAAGAAGACACGGTGTGCTTGACACTGTCGAGACGTGGTAATACCCAAAGCTAGCTACGTTTGAAAAAAAAATTTTAAAAACATGTGGTGTCTAAGACACTCGACAGTGTGCCTAACACTATGTGATGTACATAGGTTCTCAACGGTGGGGTTATTATAACGTGAACACCGAATAATTTAACTCTTTCTCGCATAAAGACACATATTTGTAACAGCATACAATGCGACGCGATGCACTAATCAAATTAGTCGTTGGGCATGAGTTTGAACGTACACTGTTATTCGCGCACTTTGTGAGGCTCTTTAAGAAAACAACTCAACAGCTCCTAGATACGGTAGTGGCTACTGTACAAGCCTGGAACCCAAAACGGCCCGGGCTCGAACAGCCGCTGCGTTCGTTCAGCATTATACGAAATGCACATTAAACTTTTACGGGAAAGAGTTAAGAAGATATTTGTTTTTCGGTATACAGTATGAAATAGTTTTGTAACTGTCACAATATGTGAAATACCTTGGCATCCTGCTATACAATCTACTACCCGGATACGAGACAATGTGGTGTATCCGGCTCCGGGTACCCAAGTACCAGTGCCTATGCTTTAGTGGCTACAGGCATACTTTCAAACATAATTTAACGCTGGACCTACATTTTTAAGCAAACACAATGCAAATGTGTGAAAACAACAGTTAAGCGTGTGTAGGTGTACCGGTCACAGGTACCCGCGGGTACCCTCTACCCGCAGGCTGAACATTTGAACCCGTATCCGGCCCGGCCGCTGGTACCAACATTTGAGTCCGTACCCGCGCACAGCTCTGCGACATACATTTTAACACAATTAAACCAACGTGTTTAATCGAACTAAATAACTCAACATGTTTAGCATTCACCCCAACAAAATATAGTCTCACTTAATTCTGAGTGTAACGAGTAGAACGAGCGAAGAGTGGTAAATTTCGACGGTGTCTGGCGCTGGTTTTTTGGAACGACATGCTTAGTTCAACTTCTGCCAAGTAGATTGAATCGCGCCAAGGCTCGTTCGGCAAATATCACCTTTAGCGGCTTTTGGGGAAACTGGAAATTTTAATTTTATGTGGATGTGTGTTTTATATAAAAGTAGACACGCATAAAAGTGTTTATTCCTAAATTCATTATTTTGAATCCTGGTTTATATATTTTATTAACGAAAAAATAGGTATTTTTGAAATAAAAAACTCTGAATTAGTTGGCAAGGAAAAGTCCAGAATGTTCGGCAAGGAAAAGAAACGCGAAAATCGGGAATTTTTGAAAGGAAAAGTGGGAATTTTCGGAAAACGGGAATACCGACAGCAGGCCGACCGAGTTTGACTTCAATACCGGCCGTTGCCCTCGCTGAGCACAATGTGAATAACTTGCACACTGCAGGCTATTAATAACCACTGCATAATTAGAGTGTCATAAGATTTCAGTCACATGCGTCGAAGGTGCGTCGGCTGCCTCTTGTGTAGAGAAAGCCTATATTAGTTGTCCACAATGAATTGTGTATATGGTTAGACGAAAGAACAGCTTAGAAAGGGGGGCGGCAGCCCCCCGAATTTGTATTAGGCTTTAGTGTAAGCATTATATAAAATGTGAAGCTTGGACTAAAGCTTAGGGCACCGATAACGGTATATCTTGACCTGCACTTATTACGTTACTGTATACGCTTTTTCTACACGTGTTCCCGTCGGCTCAGGGACGGGGAAGTTAAATGATCAGTAGCGGGAGGTACAATGTAGTTTAAACTTTGGGTATTTCTAGGTACTCAGAATATTTTCCAATATTTATTGCGAAAATTTTGGCCAATTTTTGCCGGTGTGTGATAAATGTTTTCAACTTTCCCTAGTTTTTTAACTAATGTTTGCCAGTTTTTACCCTATTGCTAATTTTAACGCTATTTTTGCCGATTTTTTTCAAAAATTTTCCGCGCACCTATTTCGCGGGACGCAGAGGGGGCATGGAACCTTCAGGATGAGGGTTATAATTGATTTAGGAGCCTTAAGGTCAGGAAGTAACCTCCTACCCACCTCCTATGGACAGCAATGATGTCGGTGTATCTATGCATATTGGTTTTCATCTTTAGTATGTGTTAGTGGCTGGGTTCAGTGGTGTTATATATATTAGACTAGGTTTACTGGACCTGCCCATGCATATATATGTTTGCAGCTACCGGACAGCCATGATGCCGGATAGGAATTAACACTTATATGGTTACCTGATTTGTTAAAATTTCTGTTCATTTCTACAATTTATTCGGCTGTAGAAACCGTGTTCTGTCACTGTTACATTGATTGCGAACATACTCGGTGAAATATATTTTATCTCAAGTAACACTTAAGTTGTGACACAGCAAAAACATGTTACTAGACTCAGGTGGAAGAAAACCAACTGTTTCACCTGTAGCCACAGTTATGCTTCAAACTGTTAGCTTATTTAAACTTCAGACAAAGGTTTATAAAATTATAGGATAGCTGTTTCATTGCAGATGCCAGGAACCCAAGAATACAGCAGATTCTTACAATTAGCTGGTTTGCTCTACTGTGAGGTGCACCAATTGTTTCACTAAAATCGTATGCATTGTAATATGTGCTATACGCCTTGCTGAGCAGAAAAACAAAAATCGAACTAAGACGCTCACATAATAGCAAAGTCAGCTAGAGAATAATTGTAGCAATGCGAGCCGTTGTGTACCAAAAATACAGCACAAACAAGCTAAGTTACAGCTAGGCCGCGCTGTGCAACCTAAAAGTGAAATCAGATGTAAAGCTTAGATAGAAGAAGACGCTAAAGCGGCAGCAAACTTTATACGTTATTTGTCAGCACCTCAGAATTATTTTAGGCAACTGGAAATATGCTCACAGTGAGCATTTGGGAGCTTTCTAGCAAATGTTAGGTTTATATTTAAATTTAAAATGGAAAAATAATGTATTTGCGTTGCTAGATTGTCTTTATTTTTCGGTTTAATAGTTTTTGTCTATCTGTTCGAGTTCGTTTTTCAACAGCGTTCCTTTCACTTATATATGTTTGACTCAAGCCGATAACATTAATGCCGGAATAATTTAGCTGCGTTACGCACTGAGACCATTCCTTTAACTACATAACTTAATTTGTATATTATGGCTATGGCGACAATATATATTGTCTGTTTAAACTGAAACTGAGAAAGTAGTCAAATACAGTTTATGTATGAACTAATCACATATACAGTGTAAGGACATTTAGGATTTTTTATTGTGTTATGTGTTATCAGATCCTTTAGACATATCGAGTGAGTGGTTTTATTGAACGCACATGGCCAGTAGTAACTTTAAGATAAACTAAGTTTTTATGAGATTATATATAAACGGTGTTACGAAGGTCGACAATTTCGTTCTCAGCGATTTGCCAAACCGTAAAACTTACAGTGTACAAAGGCTGAGTCAAATTTGATTGAATTGAGCCAGCTCATTTCCAAAATGTGACTTATTTTTTCAGTCGGGAAAATACCGCCCGACTGAGTCAAATTTTGACTCGGAGCTTTTAGTGTTTACTTCACGAGTTATTATTTGTGGATTTTGTTCTTCAGCTACAAAGTTCTTTCATCCAAAGAAAGACTGAACTGGTATAAAACTAGATCTGCGGTGTCACCGCTGGAATTATCGCCATTGGTTTTAAACATTGGTTAGCCATATGAAGCCAGAAGATTGGCCGACTGTGGTCTGGAAAATATTTTTGCATCTTATTTATTAGCCATATTTGAAATCCTGGGATGCAATACCTACGCGCTGTGACCGCCTTTGACAGGACTGACACAAGCACGGGCTCAAGGCCCACTGTCAAAATTTAAACCAAATACTGGTAATCATATTTACGTTATACTAACAGCCACGATACCAACTCGATTTTGAAACAGAATTGGATATTTTTGCTCCCGTATTCAGTTTCTAAAGGTGTTATCGGCTAGATATTAGATAGCTATAGCTCGCAAACAATTTAATTCTGTGCACATGACACTAAAGCTACACATATAGAACCTTTTTTGCAACCTGTGTACACTTATTTCTTTATGTCCTCAATTATTTTGCGTTTCGAAATCTGATTAAAGTTTTAAGTCGCCACGAGGTATCGAACCCGGAGCGCTAGGGTGGTAGTCACGTTGCCTAGCCATTGAGCTATTTGGCAGCTAAACTGCTCGGATCGCTATGGCTCTCCGCAAAGCGTGCGAACAACAATACGCGTACAATCGTGAGGTGTATACACAGTGAATGTGGTTAGTATAACGCAATGAAACGTAATTTATTGTTGTCTAGTTGGGCGCGTTAAAGGGTTTAGCCCACTAAACCCTTTAATTGTGTTCATTCAGTCATCCAGCAATGCGATAATGCTTCAACTTAATATATAATTTCCTCATACTAATTACAATTATTACAGTAATTACACTGAATACATTATTACAACGATTGCACTTTTACTGATTATACTGATACAATTAACTTGTTTCACATGTATATACTTGCAGTCATCTTTCTCAAACGTAGTGGTACCAGTGGTATCCAATATATACATCCTGAAGATTTCCTACAGCTAAAACATAGTCTGGTAATGTATTTGTTATATGTATGGTTAGTGGACGGCATATCTAACAAAATGTACACAGATTTTAATCTAAAACAGAACTACACTAAACGCCCTTATTCCGTGTTGGAAACAATGCTATGGCAACGCTTGCATTTTAGCCGCAGTGCAAAGTAGAACTATGCTATGGTAAACAGTACTTTGGGCTCCTTATTCCGTTTTGAGGACGAACCTATAATATGTATATTTTAGCCCCGGTGCGGAAAGAAGCGATTTGGAGTGCCGAGGTTGTAATAAAATCAGTGAATTATAGATTACGTTCACCGAAGGTTTCGGCTGTGATTATTTAATAGGCTGAGTGATCCTTCAGGTTTTGTGCTTTAACCACTAGTGAACCTTGACGACCCCTAGTAAATAATGACATCTAAAATTTTGTAAGATCGTACTCTGATTAAACCCAAAACAGGCGCAGTATGCGAAACTGTCTGGAAACGAATTCGGAACAACATGTTTTCAGAACGTAGTGTAACGTAGTGGGGACTGTGTGTTGCAGGGGTGAAAGCTTTGAAATTCCGTCTGTGTGATGCGATCGGTCATAACTGGGGAACGACTTAACCGATTTTTATTACTTATGCTCATTTGAACCGACATAGTCTATTTTTTGGATTTGGGGTCTGGCTCCGGGGTCAGTTGTCAAAACGAGGGTTTTTACCCCATTTTAGTACCTTTCAGGGAAGTAAGGTTATTTTTATCTTAGCATTCGAATTTCTTTCCCTGGTTGGTTTTATATCATAGTAAATGATAGGTGCCGATGCCACTTTTTTGTTTTCGATTAAGCATCCGGTTCTGGAGTTATGGGGTTTTAAGTATGGCACCCTCATAGTTTATACTCCAAAATTTGAAAATATGTTCTGACGTCCTTGGTGGCTCGAAAGTCTCACTTGGAGGTTTTCGGCCATGAAAAACTCATTGCCGGTGTTGGTTTTGCTGTACGACCCATGGTTCCATGGGTACTCTGATAAGGCGCCCACAACGTTCGGGGTCAGAGGTCAAAATGAGGGTTTCACCTCATTTTAGTACCCTTCACCGAAGAAAGGTTATTTCTATCTTAATTTTCGAATTTTTTTCTTTAGTTGATTTTATTTTATAGTAAAATGATAAATCCCGATGCCTCTTTTTTTGTTTTTCGTTTAAGGCTCCAGTTCATGGGATTTGAGGCATGACAGCCTCATGGTTCCTCGACCCAAAATTCGAAAATTTGTTCTGATGTACTGGGCGCCTAAAAATTACTTTGGGATTTTCAGGTATGGTAAACTTATTACCGGTGTTAGTTTTGTTCTGCAATCTCCGTAGAGTTACTAGTAGTAAATGTCGTGTTGCATCATTAATGCAACAACAATTTGTTTTAATCGATGATCAGTTGAGACTGGAAATCAGATATTAATTTAACAAAAAATGTAGTACTGATATGTGCAGATATCTCACGTCTGTAAATGTTTTAGTGCTTTTGTAGCTGCTTTATAAGGCTCCGGGCTGGATGGAGCACGGCATAATTTTCTGCCGTGCCTCCAACTTTGTGTAAAAAGTTTTTGCATCAATGATGCATTCGGTGTGAAAATTTCACTCAAAATGTCCATCCAAGAGTCTAAAATAAAATTTTGTAGAAGTTAATGAAACTATATCACACAGTTGGAAGCGGACCGGGTCGATCCGCATGCATGACTACGCGTCAGCCCGCGGGTTTCACACGGGAAGATACGTGGCGGATTTAAGTGCCGTGCATGAAATGCGCGGAAAAGTGGGAGTTCGTTAACGGTGAAATTAACGTAATAAAGAGAAATGGTAAAGTCACTGATAGGGTGGCCGAAATTTCTGGTTTCGATAATTAACTAAGCTGGGTGATTTTCGGGTGTCATATTTTACCACGAATTAACTTTTCCGAAGGTCAGTAAATAGTGACTCCAAAATTTGAATCATTGTACTATTATTACCTAAAAAGTATGTGGAACTACTGTAAAGGCAGTCGGAATATGTGTATGACTGAGCCATATTCTTCTACAAGTTCACAAGTTCTTTATTATGTACTCTTGACTATTGACTCTTGACTCTTGACCAACCCCAACTATAAATTGACAGCAACAGAATCTGCATGATATTGATCCAATATGGTTTTTATACGAAATGGGACTGCTGTTGTCATATTAATGCTAATGTGGCACTTTAACATCTGTATATGCTATGAAAATTTTAGTATAAGTCTACTACTTACCGACTCACCGGCCATAACATCAAAATCCGGCAAACCCATAGGATTCCAACCAGGCTAAGCAAGATTGCAGTACAAAGTGTTTAGAAAATGACCTACGAAATCGTAGAACTGTAGCAACGTATCAGCAAATGTTCCGATTGGCTCCAATTTTTTGTTCAGCGAAGACAACTAAATTGCTTGAGCCGTATCACAAAATTTGTGTTAAACAGGCACTTAGCAAATAATTTTACAACCAATGCCATGTTAGTTTTTTCATAAATTCAGTTGTAGGTTTTTCTGACTGACTATATTTAGCCCATACCAACAGCTGTTTCAATATAAAGCCGAATTCAGAACACATGTGTTAATTTGCCGTAACGGCGTTACCGCCACAGCTAGTTGTTAGAAACCAAATTTTTTATATCTTTTTTGGAACTTGGTTTAGCATGTAGGCTGCGCTTATCATTGCGACAACCAAAAGCGCTGCATCACTAAAGAATAAAAGAAAAGATGGTTAATAATTTCCCTTGTTCCTTAAAAAATTTCCCGTTTCATACAGTAAATACAAATGTGGACAATGCACTCTCAACGTAAATACGGTTGCAATCAATACACCCTCTGTTGCATGCGTAAGGCTACTAAGTACCAGCCTTACAGGTAGCGTAGGAATTGTATAAAATGTATATATACAATGTGCATCGAGGTGACTAAAATCAAGCATAGCCTTAGTATATTTGTAGGGATCAAGCCCATGCCAAATGTTTTTCGGAATCCGTGATGAGATTGTAGGGTAATTTTTGAATACATTCAAAACTTAGTACACCTAGCGTAGTTCTGTAACATGTCATATCTAACAATAAATATATTTTTTGCAGTGCCAATATGCTGAAATTTGAATTCTGTGTTCTGTAAATTTAGTAATGTGTAGTCCGATAAATATCCGTGCATCAATCGAAGATTCAGATCGTTATTTATGTCGTTGTTTTATCATGTCAATGGATTTGTTATCTATGAAGAGGCTGGTGGATTAATAAAATTAAAACGGAAATCCTAAATGTAAAGTGTAGCCTAACTATATTAATGTTTTTATTAAGGTTCAAATTTCATAGCAGTATTTTTGAATCGGTATATTTTTTGCACGATTTTATTAACATAAAAATATATTTTGCTTTAAAACTCTAATTTTGTAAAGCGATCTGATGTATTTATTGCCATCCGTAAAATAAATTAGTTGTACATTGGTATTATAACCTCATCGAAAGGCAGCCATCAATGTGTTACGCACAAATTTTATTGTGATTTGCTAATATTCTGTAACACATTAATTGTATATTTGTTAAAACTCATAAACTCGTTCCAAACTACTGTTGTCCTACAGCGTACATTGTCTCGTACACTTTAGCGCGTTATTCGCTCAAAACGACCGCCATCTCGGAATTCAATAGATTATACAACAAAACCCTATTAAAAGGCAATAACCACATTCAGTTGTTCTAAGTTAATACAATTCTTAGTGAAATAGAGTATACTTGCAAGGCTTCTTTGCTTCTGTCGATCCATGCATTAAATAACATACGTATTATGGCGTGTTATAAATGGCGGCTGACTTAAATCTTATTTCCATAATTTTCAACCGCAGATAGAAACTGGATACAGAGTGGATTTTTTGGATTGCTTGTAAAATGATGTATAGAGGCGAATTGACAAGATTCGAAACGCATACATAACACCAACCAATTTAATCAACACATCTTTCAAAACCAAATCGATCAGATCCGCCCAGTTCTTTCATGCTGCTGTTTCGTTGTGATAATACGCTACCTTCTCAGCCGGGCAGCCGGTATCTACAGTCTGCATAGCATCGGCTGAGACGCAACAGAGCGGACATAGTCAATTCGCTGGACACAACGAATGACATCATATTTATGTCTTCTACCATGATATTAAAATTTTTACCATTGACATCTTTTGAGCGTAGCCCCAATCTTGTTCGCCTATCGGCTTATCTGCCAGAATTATCTGCGCTGTAACCCTAATGTATATTAGATTCCATCAATGCGACATTGCCGTAGCCCCCCCCCCCCTGGGCCATTACCACTCCCCTCCTCCCGTAGCTTTTGTACACACCCGAGGCACCGTACTCGTAAGTACCCCCAGTTGGCGCCATACCCCCCCCAAGCCCGTACCACCTGGGCTCCGTGGTTGGCGAGTTTAGCGTATGATGAAAGAGCACAAATAGAATGAATTTGTGATCAAATAAAAAAGTTGATAAGATTCATCCATCCGGTGATGTATTATGATCTACACAGACAGACAAAAACGAAATTTTAACGATTTTGTTGTTATCAAAGCTATAAAAGAAAACTACGCTCGCTACACTCGCTCGATTTCAATCGCACCGCAACAAATAACATAGCTGTAGTTTTAATTCCTTAAAAAATTTTTGCTTATTTATAAATATTTTTCTATGCACTATGAATGAAAGGTAAGAACCTGAAAAGTATAGTGACAAGCAAACATTAATTACCGCGGGTTTACCCCAGATGATACCAAATCTTAATTCCTGAAAAATACAGGTTTGCTCCTTTATCTTTTCAGTAATTTGTCCTATTATTTATTTGAAATCAAAGAAGGACATATCCATATGCTATTCCAAGCTGTATTCAAGGGTAACCATGACCCAGGAATTAGTATGTGATTGTGACAGATGTTACTCCAAGCGAGATACGCCATAAAAGGAACAAAATAAATCATGTGTTGTACATTTTAACAATTATAGGTATATTTAGCGCAATTAAAGACATAACTAGTGCACTATATCCACATTATATAAACCTGTAATTCAGAAATATTTATGTCAACAACAATTAACGAGGTATGATGCTATATCCTTTTTCATTGGGTGTGATTAATGGTATGTATGTGAAAGAATTTGGGTATATCTCCGGTTATTGGTGACCAAGGACTAAACAAGCTTCTATTTTGTTGCAAATCAGTCAGAATTTCGTTGTTATCATATGTAATATAGTAATGATTGGACTGACCTGACCTAAATGTTCACAGTTTTGGTTATAGTAGCAATACCTACAGTAATAACGACGGTCATATACGCGAGAGAGAGTAACCTTATCGCAACTCATGTTTTGGGGTCAAATCGACAAGAATTTTGTCGTCATCTATAACTTAAGACTGAAAATACAGATTTAGCTAAATATTCACTATATTTCGGATCCCATTTGAAATACCTACTGTAGTCACAATACTGCTATAGTTAACTTCATGTACCATGGACCGAATGAATTTGAAACCATCCTTATCTGATTAACAGCCCTATAGCAGTAACAACACTTCTATTATTGGCTTTCCTTCACAAGAAGTAACCTTCCGAAATTGGTATTTTGTACTAAAAAGCAACACAAAGTTTGCTACTACCATTTGTAATTCTCGAAACCTATACCAATTTGGATAGTTTCCACAGTGTCTATTTTCTTAGCTGAAATGCCCACTTTGTAATCATGGCCATTTAGGAGTATATATGATGCAACACACAAAACCTACAAAATTCATATTACGCACATTTGATATTAGTGTTTAAATGGGCCTTTGACAAAAACTACGTAATGCCTTTATAGCAGTCACAGATATCTATAACAAAAGAAACCAAGAAAACTGACGAAAAAAAATTGCATGCTGAAAATTTTCATCACCCCTTGGCTATGTATTCAAGACAAGTACATTAGACGCACAATATTAAAATGGTGTTGAAAAACCAACGACCTCAGCGGAGAATCTAGTTAAAACTCGGTATGTTGAATTTTATTAAAACGTTTTTCCTCTTTGTGCTGTGCATTTTATGCAAAACTATAATACGAGTAATCAGCAACCTATACAATATTGTTGTAGATTACACTTGCTGACTATTCATATATATTATTGCTTGATGCCCGTTTACAGTGAATTGCTACAAACATGCAAACTGGAAGAATTGAAGATTCACTCAGCAGAGGTTAGCTTTCTTCATGTGGTATGTCTATAATTTACCGGCTTTAAAGGTAAACGTATTCTAAAACTTAGGCGTTATTCCAAATCAGTAATTTTACATAGCTGTCAATATTTGGGCAGGAGTGAATGGTTTGACGTCTTACTTTTTCAGGCTTGTTAATATTTTCCTGGTCAGTAACTGGCCAACAAGGCTAAATAATAAGTATGGGCAATGGGTCTTAAATGGCTACGCCTGTTCCCGACCCGACTAAAGTAATAGGGTTTTCGATTAGCTGCCCGGGTGCCCGAGTACCTTATATGTGGTAGTTCTCGTAAGCTGTAATATGTACAGAAATTTACGTATCTGCAAGCAACATTCAAATTAGGCACCCAAACCTGTTAATAAAAGCCTGCAGTTTACCATGGCGTCGAGCTAAACGAAATTCTTTCTTCCGGTTTACTAGACAATACTGCGCGCTGGCAGGCAAATGGTAAATGGTTTAGAGGAGCACCCGATGTCCTATGCCTGGCCCAGAAATATATAAAATTGACTTGTTTTAAATTAGGAAAACACAAAGCCGATAGATTTGACTCCCCCAATCAAAACGACTTTTCATTTTAACCATCTTAGTAGCCACACTGTACAGTAGTATCCGCGACGCTGTAACGGTACCATTATCTCAAGATTTAATACACTAACTTTAACACAGTTATTATAAAACATGGTTATAGGCACTCTGATCCGCGCTAGTGACGACCAGCCCCTTCGCACCCGCTATCCCCCTGGGACTTCGGAGCTCGCCCATGTATATAAGGTCAGTATTACTGCAAATATCGCGGAGACAAATATGGATTTTGTATAGATTGTCCCATACACAAATTTCAATTGTTTTATTCGCCAACGCCAAATAAATTCCTACATACTATGAAGCACTCACAGATAGATGCCTACACTCAGTGATATATTGTGATTATTGCTACGCAATTTGTGCCAACAGACACGTTTGTTCGTACACAATCTGTATAATTCGCATTGACTATTGCACGAATTTTGCAACTGTATTTGAGGTTATTGTTACAACAATAAAAAGTATTCATATAGAGATGGTAATGCTAATTTATAAAAATAGCTCGTGTGATTACAACATAATCCGTGCAAATGTTAGTACGTACCATTGCACTAAGTTTGTAACAATCACACGAAATAAATGATGCACGTTAGAAATATATGGTGAGTTAGATGCAGTGAGTTCATCCATTTATCTGTGAACGCCGCAACGTAAAATTACAAATCGCAAATATGCCTCAAAATAAACTCGCTTAGATTCAATTTTCAGATGGTATTACGGCTGACAACTGTGAAAATATAAAAAAAGTGACTTTAACCGAGGAAGACACTGTTGAACGCAGCAGCTTACACATTAAGCCCAGCAATGATAGCTGTGCTCTGGAAATTAACAGTGACAACCTAGAAGAAATCACTCAACATCAAGATTTCTTGGTTGACATCGGCTTTCGCAAAAATTCAGCATTCACCGAAAAAGAAAACGCGGAGTCATCTCATTTGAGCGCGTGTGCTGTCGGTGCGAAGGACAACATAAATCAGTCAGCGATTGAGTTAGTCCTCAATAAGCAAAACCAAATGCTTGAAGAACAGCAGCGCTTATCTGGACGTTTAGACAGAATTGAAGATGCCTTGATGGAAACAATGAGTCGTTTAAGTAAATTGCTGGAAAACGTAATGGCGGCCAACGGGTATTCGATACAAAACACTGTAACGGCATTTGCGAACGCAGGTACGATATAATGTGATAATAGAATTTGCACTGAATCAATGTTAACAATCATCCGACAGGATGGTGGTGTATAAAATATTTGATTTAATCATTATTATGCTTCAGATATACAGTGTGGTAATGCTGCGCTAGTATGAAAACTTTAGCATTGTGTTGTGTTATGAATTCAAGACACGGCTAGATTACTAAATGCTGCATTACATACTTTAATATGAAATTGATTTAATAGCGAGCTGGTCAATCGTTGATACTGTATTCGTCTTTTGCCAAACAGTGAATTATCAGGTTAAAGTTGCAATTCATTGCACGATCTGGTTGTAATGAAATATATACTTTGATAACTTAACTGGAACAGTTAGACTGGTTCAAAAATGACGCATGGCAAACGTTCTGGGTTTGTTATTTCACACTTAAGCCCAAAGTAAAATGTTTCGAAGCGAAATTTTCCCTAAATTTCTTTATCAGGAACGCCTTACATAAAGTTTTAGAGTGTTTCTACATGTTTGGGCGCAGTAAAAACTCTAATTCTTTCGATACACTGCTTTGATTCTACGTATACATCGATGTCAAAATACCTGTTTAGACAATAACCAGTGACAATGGTGAGTCATTCGGCTATTAATTTGGTTTAGCCATGATACCTGCCGTAGCATGCTTCTCTTATGAAGATAAATGGTATTGTGTCAAGTAAAACACGATGTAGCTGCGTTTTTCACCCGTGACAACTAAACAAGTTGTTCGCAAGCCGTAACGTGTGCTTGATGTCACAATTCCGGTAAAAATTTACATATTGTCTTGAATATATTTAACCGTCTAGATCGTGAATTAATTTAGATTTCGAGTATTTATTGGTTATTTATTTCCAGTATTTCGAGATTAATTATTGGTCGCCGCTAGGTATCGGATCCAGCACGCTCGGGGAAAAGCTACATTTGCTACCCATTGAGCAATGTGGGAGCTATTGTTCGGATGCTTAGGGCTCCTGGAAAAGTGAGCGAACGACACTCGTATAATCGTGCAGTGTGAGTCGAATTTAGTTTTAGTACGACATATTCTAACGTAATTAATTGTAGTCGAACAACTGTGGGAGTTCAAGGGTTCAGTAGGTCCTGCGGACGACATTTGTGTTCGGCAGTGCGGTAATGTGATAATGATACATGAATTCGGACAACCATACCTACGTAATTTATGATACATCCCGAAGAGTGGTAATTTTTCGCTGATTCGCAGAATTTAGCACGACATATACGCTAACATTAATAGTGCTCTATTCTAGTCCTGTTGCATGTGTAGAATTTGAATCGCATTATACATCAAGAATTGGAGTGACTTGGTGTAAAATGCAGTTGTGCACTTTTCCCTGCGAAAAGTATATTGTGACAGGCCTAGCATAAATTGCACGTAGTAACAAATTATATATAACCTATATATTGTATGTCATACACGCCTAAGCAGGTGTTCAGGAGCGGCTACCCCACCCCCTGGCGCCACGGACCCTACACTCAGGCCCTGGTCTACCACTGAGGGTACCCCTGGTGCTCTGCACCTCCTCCTCCTCGGGCCCAATTTCTTTGGCATAAATAGGTAGAACTATGGTGAAAATTTAATCGCCAAAAATGGGTTGTCTGCGGGTTGTGGCCTCTACCCCTCCCTCACATGACGACCTCTCCTTGGCTCCCACCGACCCCGGCTACCCCTTCCGAAACCACGGGGCGTCAGTATGTGTCATATACAAATACATATACATACATATAAATACATACAGGTACATATAACTGCTAAACATCGTTGCAAATCGAGTCGGCCCAGGCAATTTAAAATTATGGACTATAAGTATTATTTTTATTGATTTTGCCCCAAAATAATAATTAATTTAGCTCTTTTTCCGTGTACGACCGCAGTTTCTAAACATTTATTTGCACAGTATATAATATACTAAGCATTCTTTATGTTTAAAAAATTGTTCTTCTTCGTTGTTGATTTCATTGGCAACAGAATACTTCACTGAACGGGGTGAACTGGTGGCGTCATGGCATGTAATGATTTACGTCATGTCAATTAAAAGCAATGAGTTTGCAGGACGTTAACACTTGTTGAAAAGTTATTGTAAATTTTTGAAGCATAAAATTCAAATTGTTTATATATTACCTAAGATGTGCCTGAATTTTACCGCTGAAGCTATGCAGTTTGGCGCACAACATTGAATGAAAACTGGCGCAATACATAAATACAGCTGTTTATCGTAATTGGTTTTGATTATATATATGTGGAGTGTGATAAAGTCTGACGGATAAACTTAGAGACGAAAAAGCCAGGTTTTCAATCTCGGTTGGCCCTTATTAAACCATGTCCGACTAGGCTCTTTATTAACTGTGGCAGGCGCCGCTCTGCTCGGCTCTTCTTACGAAAAGACTGGGTCGGCTCGGGTCATGAATGTTTCTAGTAATAGAAGTATGAGTTCTGTAATACTCGAGAGAATATATATGTAATATACAAGCTAAAGAGGCACTTACATTTACCTGCTTTTTAGAGCTTCTAGGCTCTTATTGCAGTGATCCGACAATTTTGCTAATTTCAGAACATTGTTGTTTCTAAAAAGGGCTTCAAGACATGACCCCAGCTTCGCTTGCCAACCTGGTTTACTGATATAGACGTTTAATCCTTCGAGGGTATCTCCAAGCTTCCTTGGGGGTAGCAGCGACAATTCGCGAAGAATCAATGTGATTAAGCAAGAAAAGTAGGTAATCATCGGTTTCACCTATTGCTGTTATAATCTGATTGGCTGTTTGAGACTGTGCAGCTACTACCGCCTTCCAACGAAGAGCCTTGGGGGAGACGGCTAAGGGGTAGCCGACACCTCCTACCAGAGAACCTGGGGGTACCTTCGTGGAATCCTTTGGGGGATGGGGAAACGCTGAAAAATTACCCCATTTTCGGATAATCCATAAATACACGAATGTGACTGAGTGTCGTACTCTTTTACAAAATTTGCCTACTCTTGTAAATTACTAAGTGTGACTAGATGTTCATTTATTACACATTTTTTACTTTTCAGAATTAACAGACGCACCAGAACCCATGGCGGAAAGCACTGCAGAGCAGCGAAATGCTAGTAACGGAGACGTATCTGGGTTTCAGGATGTTCTATCTGCTTTATATTTATCAAAAGACCGTATCAACTGCAACTATGCAAGCGAATTGCATAATGGATCTGACGACACAGATAAATATAATACAGATAACCTGACCTTTAACTTCAATCAAGAACACATACAAAAGAAGCAGTTACGGTCCCGTAATCACCCTTATCCATCGCCTCGCATTTTGAGTAATTCCCGAATGCTAGCTGGGGCTCCCTTGGATTCCTTCAATTTCAACACTATGCCGTTTTTAAGACACAATGCTACGCATTTATCTAAGAACAACGAAACAACACGGCTAGAGCCAGCAAGGATCGGCAAACGTAAAATCAGCGCTGAACACAAAATAGCAAAACACGACAACAGTAACGCCTGTTCAAAAATTTCGCAACTATCCGATCAGCTATTGCAAAATCTAGGAAGCCAACATCACAATCAGCAGCCTGCTGCACATGCGATCAGTAGCTATAACTCGTTTGTCCAAGAGGAACAAGAACAAAATACATCTCTTGAACAATTCACATCTTTTTTTCGTCGCCAGTTGACAGATGCTGGCCTGTTGACTAGTCTTCAGACCTGTATGCAGCAAAACGGAAACAAGCATGATTTACGCGATATCGCTAACGAAATAGTAGCGTCGAGCAGCGAAGTTGGTCCAAGTGATTTTAATCTCAACGCGTTGTTTGAAAATGAAACCGACCATAAACAGGTTAGCGCGATAAGTTTCTTCAACAGAAACGTATACAAAATCAAAGCTATGCTTAATAAAATTTAGTATCTATAATATGGAAGTTTAACTATGGTTACAAATTTACTACATGTTATTGTACGATCGGTAGTGCTGAACATTATCGCAAAATTTCAGTCCACTAAACACTAGTGTTGGCCAAAGGCCAGTTAGGAAATTAAACGGCCAGCCGTCAGACAAAGGCTAGCTGACGGTCAACGAACGGTCGTCGACCTGTGGCCAGTCGATAGCCTTACGGCCGGTAGACGGTTCAACTGCTGGGTGACGGCAAATGGACGGATGACTGCCAAGAAGTTTATCTTTACTACGATACGAATTTGATATTCTCATATGCTTCTTCAGCGTTTGTTCAATAATCGGTTTGCTTGAAGGTTTTGCACGGCGAACTACAGCAAGTGCTGGATCCCCACGCCTAGGTAGGCGAAGCAAAACTGTACCATATTTAATGCTGGCCGACGACCGAGTGTGAGGTCTATCATTAAAGATTGACTTATATTAAATAGCAAACATATATGTTAATGCTTAAATGACAAAATGTTACTAGACGGTACAAAATCCCTGCATATTGGTTATAAGCGATTATATATGCACCAAAAAGATCCACTAGTGTGGTTTAATTCATGTGCTATACTGTAATAAACGTATAGACCACGGCCGGCCGAGCGACGGCCCATACCTGCTGACCAACGACTTTCTTGATTGTCAAAAGCAGTATATAGTTAACGGCCGGCCGACGAATTTTCGGCCGTTAACGACAGGAAAATGGTTAACTGCAGGTCGTTGGCCGTCGCCCGACCCTTGGCTGAGAGCCGGGATAATTTTCAGCCGGCCGTTCTTGGGCTTTCACGGCCGCTTCCCAACACTACTAAATATCATGCAGTTGTTCTTCGGGGAAAGTAAGATTTGAATTCTAAGAATGCAGTGCTCCACGAATCATATAGGATTACCATGCAGATCTGTTATTATCAGCTATCATGATTGAGCTGTTGCAAAAATCAGAACAACAACTGTTGAAAATGCTTGTACCCTGCATAGCGGATGCATTGATTTTCAGCCACGCGTTACTGTCGGTGTTATCGATATTTTTGTGACTGTACAGTTCACAAAACTATACACCGAATGAACAGATAAATATCAACGCGGAAATTATTATCCCATAGATGCTCTTCTGCAGTCGTGGAGTCAAACGCATTAAGCAAGTTCTTCAAAGGGCAGCAGTTTACTTTTAATACACATGGACACACTCAGGCGTAGTTGATTTGTCGTCGTGATTTGTAAGATGTGTCTTCAAAACATATCAGAAATCTAATGGCTATTAACGATATTTTCTGTTGTATAATGGATGTAAGACAGTAAATGTTTTAGATGTCGCTTTAAAAAACTAACATTTTTTTACCGACAGATATATTTTCATATTTAACTGTAGACCTTATGTTTATTAACCCTTTAACGCCCGAACTAGTTTATGTATCACGCAATGTTTGGCAAACTCAAGCCGCCCCCTCAGGTCGAACCACGGTTACATTGGTGAAAACGGCGTACGCAACCCACTGAGTTATCTGCGTGCTGCTGCTTCGTTTCTTAAGGAAGCTCGCAAAGTGAGCTAGTAATAACACGCTGTCACGTACGCTGCGCGACCCATTGCAGTATGCGCTAAAGTCAACTGGCAGAGTTGGTCATGAAAGGATTAGTGAAGGGACTAATTTTTGATTAACCCTTTACGCTCAAACTAGTTTGTGTATCTTGCAATGCTTGACAAACTTAAGCCGGCGCCGCGGATCGAAGTACGATTACATTGGTGAAAACGGTGCACGCAAACCACTGAGCTATCTGGAGCTGTTGCTCTGCTCCTTGGAACATCGCAAAGTAATCGAATTACAACGCGCGAGCAAACATGCGCCACGCAACGTTCTTAATTTGCTAACGCGTTGCAATATATGCGCTAATGGCAATTTGCGGATTTAGGAATGAAAGGGTTAAATGCATGCAAGCTCATACGTGGCACAGGTGGATTATACCCCTGACGGTCGGACCGTTTTCAGGCGTCGCCGACCCCCCCCCCCGGCAGGTAACTTGACCCGCCTGAGGCTCCCTATCCCGCTCCCCCACCCCACACCCGCGCATCTAAAGCTCACAGAAAATCTGGAGGAAACAATCGAGGAAAAATGAGCAAGAATTGGGGAAAATTGGCAAAAGTTGGGGTAAATTTGTAAAAATGAGTGCAAAGACTTTTAAAATTTAAGTTCCAAATAACTTCTAAAACTTATCCACCCCTAACGACCTCACCCTCGCCGACCACCTGAGCGTTCCATGGCGACGATCTCTCCCACCTCCCTACCCCACCCCCCGAAGCGCCCGCTCTCCCCCCTGCGACTTCGGACCTCTCGCTTGTATGGTTGAATACAATACTAACCGACTTTCGTCGTTAACCGTGAGCAAGGTATTGTATTGGTGCTCGTAAGACTTTAGCTTTGCACTGCTCTCTAGCGAAAGAAAGTGAAAATAGTAGGTCTGAACCCGGGCTTAGAAAGTGTTCCACAATGGCACTTCACTACATCATAAACTGTTTAACAGATTTCGCGGAATTCCGGCAGTAATTTTATAATCATATATATATTCGAACATTGTCTAGATTAATAGATCCACGCATTGGGTCTCTTTTGTAAGACATCATATTTTTGGCAAATCTACGCTGTAAACATTTTATTTTGAACTAACACACTGCAGTTGTCTCATGGCCAGAGGTGCTTTGATATTTATTGTTGTATACTAGATGCTTGGCTGTGATGGTCGGTTTAAGTCACTTACTTATAAATTATTTGCTAACCAGTAGAAATCATACTTAGATCAATCGCAGTGAATGACTGATAAACTCTGTTAATAATGTGTAGTCCCTCACAACTATACCTTAAGTTAAATCGGACCGTTTATTGTAAAGATACGGGCTATAAATACAATGTTTAGTTTAATTCTAACCGGTAAATTGATTTACACATTATTTCGAAACCAAATCTGAAATCGGGATGAGGTTAACAGTATCCACCAGCATTTCACAGTAAAATGTACAGTGCATGTTGAGCCAACTAAGGCAAAATATGTCAAAGCTACAAACGATAATAGTAAAATATGTGTGTGTTTACTAGCATAATGCTTTTGTGTAGCCTTTCCGTAGTTTCGATAATTTTGGGAAAAATGAAGATATATTATGCAGCCTGAAACTACACAGACTGTGAAAATTTAAGCCGAATACCTACAGTCAGTCGCAAGTTTTAGTACCAACAATGTTCGATTTTGCGAAAGTTTCGGTTGCTTTTATTATTCTATTGTTTATTTGTCAAAGGAGTTATTGGCTATATATCATGCCTGCGGATGCAATATACCATAGGTATACCTATACCGTAATAAATCTTTTAAAACATAAAACATAAGTGGTTATCATGCTGTAGAACAAATTTCGAATTAATTTGGGCCTAAAAGTATGGCTTTTAGAAAGGTAGACAACAGCTATATAAATGCTTTCTTTTACTATTACGCTCGTTTATTTAAACGCAACCAATGGTAAGAATATTACGGATATCCGCCATCCGTCCATAAGCTACAGCAACTGTATAAAATTTTGTATTGTGCCGTAACCAAGAAACATAATTTATGTTATGGCAAAATATTTTTATTTAGTAAAGAAAAAAAAATTTTATCGTTTTTTCGTGATGTGAATATTTATAAATGTATTTGCCTTATGCAATGAACAATATAAAATCTAAAATATAGATATAAAATGTATATGTCCACCAAGTATAGGGGCTAAAAATTGCAAAAGCGCGAACACGTTAGTACAAATACTGGTTTTTTTCGTTATCGCCCAACCTGAATTTGGTCAATTTCTAAGATAGAGAGCTAATTTTGATATCAATCGGTTCAGCTCGATGAGGCGGTTCAGAAAATACTTATATTACATAAGAATTTTTTGATTTTTTGAGGTCCCAAAGGTTCCCCTTGGGAACACAAAAAATTTTTTCTTCGGAATATGGTCATGCTGGGCACCTTTCGACTCGGCTTGATGAGAGATATCTATTGATGTGCAGTTTATTGAAATCTACGCCACCGTTAGAAAGTCATGAGGGCCCAAGTCACCCTGAGCTACGAAAATAAAATGCAGGCTTAGGCTGCCGTTCTCGATATACTAAGCCTAAGACTTAGTCTTAGCTTAAGCTAAGGTCCTTATATAAGACATATACTAAGCCTAAGCCTAGGTTAGGGGGCTACCGCCCCGAACCCCCGCTCTAAGCTTTTCTTTTTTCTAACGTCATAACGTACCTTCCCTTAGCGTGACTTGGGCCCTCATGACTTTCTAACAATGGTGTAGAGTGTAATAAACTATATATCAATAGATTTCTCTCATCAAGCCGAGTCGAACGGTGCCCGACACGACCATATTCCGAAGAAAAAATTTTGGGGTTCCATTGGGACCGCAAAAAATCGAAAAAAATTTTCAGCGATATGGGCAAAATGAGTATTTTCTGAACCGTCTCATGGAGATGAATCGATTGATGCCAAAATCAGCTCTGTATCTTCAAAATTGACCAAACTCGGTCTGGTGGGGATAACGGAAAATAACCCAAATACTTAATGACTGTAAACACATACCTGGTATATTAAACCGTGAATATTTTTATTTATACTCGCACACTGAAAACTCCGGTTCAAGACCTTACTTCACCATTTCGGTTTATGGGGTGTGAAGAATTATAGCTATATATTTTTGGAATGCACTATTTTATGCACTGTAAACTCTATATTAACTTGTCGACGACAAAAAGATGTCTTCAGATTTAGTTCTAACACAGAGAGCATTGTTGGAAATTTCTACCATTTGCATATTTATGGTACTATATCGCATTAGCAGAAACTTGAGACCAAGTTTATTCGGCAAGCAAAAAATAACCATAATACGTCACGGCTGTGCGACAGAGATGCAGTTATATATTTGTGTGCATGCATATTAAAATCTAGGTGATAATTTAATCTTTATTCTCTTTTTACACAGAGCTGTACAGTATAATATTACTTTTTACAAATAAATAATAGTTTAAACGAAAAGTACAAAATTTCGTTCCACAAAGTTTTGCATGTTTAATGTTTAGGTTAGTTCATCCTGCAAGCAAGATGGAGGGCAGAGCAGTATTGCTGATTATTGTGATACCAAGAAAGAACTAATTTCAACAACCGTTGGAATAGCTCCACTTGCTGCTTCAGGTACGTGAGCAATGTATATTTCATCCTGCTGGAACATAAGATTATGTAATATTTTACAATTGTAAAAGCAGCTGAGTTTTCCAATCGAATAATCTCCTGAATATTAATATCAAGTTTCCACATACAATGTAATGCGCGGCCGATAGTATGCATTGTTTTCAACTTTTGTGAAGGCGTAATATTTTACAATGCCTCCCTTATTCATAATTAAATGTAGACGTGTTTGGCCATTAGTACTCCCTAAATAGAAAAATGCAATTTCTGGCCTCGGACGTTGTCGACCAAGCAACCTGTTAAATCGACGAGAAACTGACCATGTAAAGCGGAAAAAATAATTTTACGACCAGCGATAAAATTTACTCTAGTAAACATGACTTTTGAAATCCTAGTAACACATCTTATTTAGTTAATCGCGTGCGTTAAAATGTCTAAGCATACGGTTGGCTACAGTTAGTTGTATTACCAATCAGTTGTAGTGCAACCTACCATATTGTCAAGGATTTGTACGCAAGGTTGCGCTGTTTTTGCCCGTCCAATCTCGTGTTGCCACAGTCGTTTGACAAGACTGTGCGTAGAAATCTTTGAACGCACGTTGGCTGCGCTACAACTATTACTGGTAGGGAAATCGTAAAATATAAGCACTGTTACGAACCTCAACATTAGTACAGTGCTGCCACGCAGCACATATGTTGTAATTATATAGCAATCGATACACTGCGCATTTGAATACTACTTGCACTATACGTAATAGAAATACAAGTAAAATTATATGTCAAAGAACATAGATTTTGGGAAAGAATTTACCTACTTGTTACTAAATTTTAAATGCAGCGCAAACAAATATACATTATCATTACCATTTTACGTTATATTGCACGTCTCTTACAAAGTTAACTAATATTTGCATTGTCCTTATTAAACTTACAATATTGGCTAGACTTATGTGTTTTTGGTGCAGCGGCTAAAGTTTTTATTGTCAACGCGAATCCGCCATAAATTCTAACTATTGCAATTTAGTAAACGCCGTATGCAGGAAAAGTAAACTACGTAAATATCTGATGTGCTGTCATGTGTGTTATACACCTCAACAAGATTGTGAACTTTTGTACAAAATTATTAAATTTATAACAAACGTTAATTTCGTACAAACTCGTTCCGATTATAGTGATAAGTTACATGGCAATACGTGCAGTGATTGTACCAGCAAATTTCTTGTTCAATAAAGTGATTTTTTGTTCCTATAAAGTGCACCCAACCATGGTCCAAAATAGTCCTTTTTGCTAAATATACGGAAGGCCTATTTTATGTTATACCAACAAATCTCAAAGCCACGCACACACGAAACAATAGGTTAATATATAATATAATAATACATATTTTGTGCCGAAACCAATGAATAGACAGACATTGCAAAAAAGGCGTAATAGCTGAACCAGAATTGGTTAAATTATATACATACGCACCATAGGTGTCAAAGGTTCTTCGGCTTAGAGATGTAGATGATCGGCGAGGAGGAGGGTCATTTTCCATTATCCCTCAGCCCGAATTTGGTCAATTTTGAAGATACAGAGCTGGTTTTGGTATCAGTGGATTGAGCTCGATGAGGCGGTTCAGAAAATACTCATTTTACCCGTATACCTGAATTTTTTTATTTTTTGAGGTCCCAATGGTCCCTCCTTGGGAACCCAAAAATTTTTTGTTCGGAATATAGTCATGTTGGGTACTATTCGCCTCGGCTTGGTGAACGAAATCTACTGGTTGGTGTGTTATTGAAATCTACGCCACCATTAGAAAGTTATGAAGGCCCAAGTAACCTTGAAGTGCGGTAGGTTATAACGTTAGAAAAATGAACAGCTTAGAAAGGGGAGTTCGGGGGCGGCAGCCCCCCGACTTAGGCTTAGGCTTAGTGTATGTCTCATATAAGGGCCTTAGCTTAGGCTAAGGCTTAGGCTTAGTATATCGAGAACGGCATGACCTGCATTTTATTTTCGCCCCTCAGGGTTACTTGGACACTCATAACTTTCTTACTGTGGCTTAGATTTCAATAAACTGTAGATTTCTCTCACCAATCCGAGTCGAATGGTATCCAACATCATGACCATATTCTGAAGAAAAACGTTTTGGTTTCCCAAGGGGGTTTATTGGGACCTCAAAAAATCGAATAAAATCTCTTCAGGGATGTTGGTAAAAGGAGTATTTTCGGAACCGCCTCATAGAGATGAATCGATTGATATCAAAACCAGCTCTGTACCTTCAAAATTGGTCAAATTCGAGCTGGGATAGGATAGGCCAGTGGTGGTTAAGTTTTGAAATTTTTGGGAACTAAAAATTCTTCCAAATTTGCGAAAATTTTCCCCAATCTTTGCTAATTTGCGATGAAGTATTCCTAATTTTCTTGATTTTTTGCCATTTTTACTCCAGTCTTTGCAATTTCCACTCAATTTTTGTTAAAATTTTCGAGTTAAAGCAAGACAAATGTTTAATTTTGCAATTATACTGCGACGTTTGCGGTGCCTAATTTTCGAATGGTGACTGAACACTGACAGTTGGGTTTACAAAGTGTTCCAATAACCATATTAGGAAATGCAATATATACTACATAAGCAAATACTGCACAGTCTTTTGTGAGAACAAAAGAGGAAAACTAAGCCAACACAAGAACAGTTCACTGGTATAATTACTGAAGAAACTGATATTTTACCGCGGCGCTATTTTACCTTACGCCAGGGTGATGGCCTACCTTCAGTCGGGGAGTCCTACGGCCCGCATCACCCTCGCGGCTGGGCCTGCGACTCCAATTTTAATAAGATATGACACGTCTGTGTCAACCCAACATAAACATCACTATCCGTTTGTGTATTTATATAATCGTAAAAAGATTGTATTTGAATATTTTCAATACATACACCGGGTCAGTGTTAGCGGAATCTCGGAGCCGAAAATTAACCACTCCAATCTACTCAGACGGTCAAATTACCTTATATGAGATAACTTGTTTTTTTCGATTACTGAATCGCTCGGGCTCAAATATGAGTGATGCTGGTCCGACGGTAACATGACCCCCATAATTCCTCTCATTAACCTCGCGAACGAAAATGATCGCTCCAATCATTAAGCGGATCAAATTACGTGACATGAGACTAACTTCATTTTTTCTGATTTTTGGACATTTGAGGATCATCTAGGGAGCTGTGCTCTTCTTTGGGTACGCTGACCCCCATAACTCCTCATCGGAACTTCGAACATATTTAAATAATACAATTACTATTTAACTATTCCAATTCCAGCGGGTTAAATTACCTTATATGAGACTAACTCTATTTTTCGATTTTTGGACCCCTGAGGCACATATTGGGAGTGGTGCCCTTCTGCGGGTACCCTGACCCTCACACCATAACTCCTTAGCGGAACATCAAAGACGACAATGAACCGCTTCATCGACTCAGCGGGTCAAATTACGCTCTACCAGAGAAACGGGTTGAGGTCAGACCATGACTCGAACCTCGCAATGACAGAGAATTTCGAACTTAGCTTATATGAGAATACGTGATTTAGCGCAGTTTTGTTTTGAATCTGTATATACAAAAGACATGTAAAGACCTATATTATGACGTATGTTCAATGCGTAGAAGCTATATATTGAATATATCACAGAACTTATGCACAACTTTGGTTGCAGATTAGATAGGTTATAATACCACTATCCAGTGGGATAACGGTGAAAACCAGCGGCATTGTATACACGTATGTACGGCTTCAACAGGCAATACTACTAGACGTGCATATGTTCCAAATAGAGGAAAAGGTTATTGTATTAGTTCACATTACTTTCAGCAAGTTTAACTATTCTCTTTCAAGATGGTTTCGTAGATATTTATTCAATACCTTGGGTCTTTATCTTAGCTGCCTGGCTGAATTTGTCAATTTTGAAGATACAACGATAATTTGGTATATACCATTCGACTCGGCTCAATGAGATATTTCACAAAATGTCCTTCTGAACCATTTTTGTGGTAATTATTTTGATACTTTTGAGTTCCAAATGGTCTTCTTGGTTCCCAAAGTTTTCTAAAAAAATTCTCGACAAATATATAATATATATCATTCGACTCAAAATGAGCTAAATCGGGTCATGGATTAACGACTTAGACTAAGGCTTAGTCTTAGGATTTCTCATAAAAGCAATAACTCCTTAACCGTGAACCGATGTTGCTCATTTTACCGCCATTCGACTCAACTCGTCAGTGCGGTAATTGTATGTAAGATTATGTATTTATCGAGAAAAATTTTTTCGAAAATTTCGTGAACCAATGAGACCATTGGGAACTAAAAAATCGAGAAAAAAGACCCGAAATCATAAAAATACGAACATTTTCTGAACCAGCTTATCGAGCTGAGTCGAATGATACTATAATTATCGCTGTATCTTCAAAATTGACCGAAGTTGTCCTTTTAGCTATAGGAAAAGATACCGTTTCCAGAAATTTGCTTTTAGTATCGACAAGTTCATCGAACACTAGTATTCAGAGCCACGGTGTCAGCAACAGCAGTGGAACTAAGCGTCAGCGCATGTCCGTGCAGCAAAAAATTGTTGACGTGCTATGCAAAGCGGGAATGGACTTCACTACGTATTCCAATACCCGGAAATTTATTAATAATAAACTGCGCGAGCTGTGTGGCGCTAATGAAATTGAAATTGCATACAGGTATTCTTTTTACTAAAATTAATTTAACACTTGCAAAATTTAATAAGTATATATAGTATATAGTTATTCGCACAACGAGATGCTGAATTTAGACTGCTGCAACCGAAGCTGGACTACATTTGCGCCGAATTTTTAGATGTTTTAAGCGGTTCCAAAACATACACATCTTCCCACTCATACCTTCTCCAAATACAAAGGCGCCAGTATATGTATATATATATATCCCAAAATACTGGATACTAAATCTTTTCGGCATTCAATATTCAGTTTTGGCAATTCGAGCAGATGAGCGGAAACTTTTAGAACATAACTCGATATGGTGGCTTGCGACATCTCAAAGTAACCGATGGGATCCTAGGATATTACTCTGCGTGGCAGTACAAATCGTAATCGCTGTATAAATTTATGTCATTGTTTTATGTACTTTTGTTATTCCTCATAATATGTTATCATATTTGACTACCAAATGTATAGTTGAATTCTGGCAGAGACTCATATAAAATTAGTGTATGTGTTATTTAGCAGTAGTACTGGTACCATAAATCGGTTGCAATCAGGTGAAATACTCAAATGACATTCTAAATCTCAAGGGTAATATACATTTAATGTCGACGTTCGAAGCTGTTATCTTCGTCGCAAAAGAATCCAATTTTAAGCTAAATGTTATAGTTAAACAATAAAATGACCGAAATGTCCATAACGCAAAAGATTTACACACTTTTTGTGAATCAGTACGTTATATTTAATACAGAGTAGCATTCTACATTCGTGACAATTTGGAAAATCATGGTAGATTACACTGATGAACTTGATTAATTTATTGCAGCTACCTAGGAGAAGGTGGCCCGGCGAGGTCTCGTACTAAATATGCTGACGACGGAGAAATCGTGTGCACTCCACTAACATGCATCGAAGAACTTAATGCTCAGTGTGCTTCAGATCCTACACACGGGCCTGGGTTTAAATTAATTGCACAACATCCAATTCTTCTCAAAGACATTCTGGTAAAAACGATCAGTAATTCCAGACAAAAGCTTTTTGCCAAACATGGTACTCTTAAACGCACGCTTGAAGAACAAGAAGAATACCTGAGAGAGCGTTGTTTACTCGGCGATAGTTCAGCTGAAGATGACTGTGAACCTGATTTAGAAGGCGATTTACAGTAAGAAATTTCAGTACAACTGGAGTCGAGAACGCTATATCAAGAGTGCAGACATGCTTACATGGTTACCAATTTAATGTCTAGGTTGACGATTTTCGGTTTCTTATTAAAAAAGTTTTATTTCTTGTCTCTCAGTTTGGACGTGAATTCATTAGTCTATTATATATTTCTACCGTGTATGAATCTTTAAATATATACTCAGTTTGTGTTTCAGTTTTCATTAAACACTCACTGTCCTCATTGAAGTATACGCAAAAAGTTGTTGTGTTTTGAACATGTGCTGCGTGTATTCATGGAATTCCATAACATTACGCTAGCAGTTCGTGACGAAATGTTGATTTTCACCGTTTAGCCTAATTCTTTGGGCATTGTGCAACAGTCAACTTAGCCCACGCCTATCAACCATTCTATTTTGCTATTTCGGTTAAACTCTAATTCAGCACAAAACTGATGTCGAACACGCCCTTTGCAACACGAATCCGGCCAATTTGTGTTCAAACGAAAATTACCGAATATTTTTCTAACGAAAATCTACCGGATTTGGATTAGGTTGGGTTTGTTCGCGAACATTATGAGCTAAGCTACAGGACTGATTAATTTTTGACGTATTACATTAAATTTGTTCGCGAACAGTTTCAAATACAAATGAAAAGTTGACAGGCGTTAGATAACTGTTTTCCTGCAAATTGAAAATCGTTAAATTCTGTTCGAAAACGAGCTGTAATTTTTGGAAGTTGTTTCTGATTTTGCAAATTTTTTGCGAAAAAGCGATGAAGTTTCTGCATTTGTTCCGTAACAAGAGTTTGGAATTCGCTATCGGTCATTACAAAATAGGATGGTCTGTGTGCGCAGGTTAACTTTACTCGCGCATTAAATTATTCAATTGATGTTGAGAAATGTACCTATGCTCGAATTATATGTTGCGTTATATATTTTCTATTTACAAAAACAAGTGAACGCATCAGTAGATGATTACAGAGACTTTGGAAGAACTCATATTATGACATTCGCAAAACGAAATCATTCGACAACGGCTGAACTTTACACTATTAATGTTATACTATGATATTATATAAGTATATTCTAATTTATGATAAAAAAATACGCTTTACAAGCAAGCAAGTGGCAGCAAGTGGAGGGCACACACTTTTCAGCAAATATCGACAAAAATAGGATTTTACCTTTATGGCGCTCGTAATTTTCCCTTAAGCCCCTCTATTTTGAGTTGCTGCAATTTTCGAATAGCGTGCCACACCCCTGCTTTACAATAAGTGTAAGCAGTAAGCCCTGCAGTAGTCGTAACTGCAAGATCAAGCTGAGCTGATGCATATAACGAATACGAATAACTCTAGGCACAGACTATATTGCGTAAACTTAGTGTAGTATACGTTAAGCCTTCAGAAATATAAACTAAATACCAAGGCGACAATGATGCTAGATGTGATTACTAAGCCGAGTGATTCCGGTTCTCACAATCCAACCCTGAATGAACTTTGCTGAAGTTCGGTAAACTAGTAGATTGTGATATGGCATTGGCGGATCAGAAATTTCGGACAAGGGCGGTTTTACAAAGTTTTTCTGACAGGGTCGGGCGGTTGGTTAGTTACTCAATTTTTTCGACTTCTAATTAATATATTTTTATATTAATTAGAATTTAATATACTTCTAATTAATATACTTTTTCATTTTTCTCGCATAGCTAACGTTTGTGTGGCATTCCAATACCCTGACGGGGGTGGTAGATGGGGTGGCGGCCCAGTGCTGGATCCGCTAGTAGTATGGTCAAGGTAGTGAATTCTGAGTGTTGAATATATATTTAGAGATATACACAGCTATATTGACCATCAACTTACATATGAAGCCGAATATCAGCCATATCGCTAGAATAGTTGAGGATATATATACCCGCTTATTGTATTTTAGGGACCCAATGTGCAGATGCCAGATAATAATATGTAGATATTCTAATTGCTCTGCAAAATGAGACCATCTGTATAGCGCGAACAGGTTCGAAGACTTCGCCGTTTTAGTGTATTTTGGGTTCCATGGTCCATTCAAAAACCAGTTTTGACCAAACCGTGTAGTGTAATAACAAATAGCAGTTGGAAGTCACCATGTGCACATATATAGGGGATGAATTGCTTTACCAAAAACACCCATACAGCTCGAGGTGTTTACGGAACGGTGCTGTTTTCGTGGATTTTGAGTCTTTAAGCCGAAATTTGAGTCTTTAACCCGAGGCAACGTCTGACAAGTTGGGTTCTAGTGATTCTCTGGTCAGAAGATAACAAAAAATATCCGAAATTTTAGGTCTTTTACAAGCCAAAATTTCGGATATTTTTTGTTATTTTCTGACCAGAGAATCACTAGAACCCAACATGTCAGACGTTGCCAGCTTACAAGTTATGTCTAAGCAACCGAGGTTAAATAGATAATTTCGGACGAAAAGTGAAAGTAAGTTTACAGTTTCTGAATTTGAATTTAGAATTTTCAGGAAAATAGCAATGTAGTAGGATAATATTTTTACAGTCTATTTAATCCTTCTCAATTCACAAATGTCGTAGATCGTTGGGCCTTGTGCCATTTAAATATGATCCGTCAGCTAGTGGTATTGGAGCCTTATAATATTTAATTACGATAAATTTGGCGATACTCATAGCTACGGCTGGTCGAAACGATGTCGGTGACGGCTCAAAATTTTTGTCTTGATTCGAACTTTAGAGACTTAAATTCTCAGCTCACCATTTTGACCTACTGTTACGAAAAGCGCTATGATCACGGCTTTTGTTAATAAAGCTTGTAAAGTGGTTAACTTTCATTTTAACATCTATAACTCCGGTAGGGAATCTTGTGTTGTTTACATTTAGGAATTAAAAGCCTTCGCTTCTGTACAGCTTGTTGGCTAGCTGTGACCGAACATCCCATTTTTCAGGGCTAAATCTCAAATCCTTTATATCTCATCAAGTGCTTGTTTTTTCCCCTTAGGCATAAAAATTGATTGGTCTACATCGTGATGTCCATCTTTTCCAGAAACTACAGTTTTAGGCTTATAGTATTATAGAAAATAATTTAATATTTTCAAGCAGCCTCACGATAGTTGGAATTTTGCCAGTCGGAGCGCTCAGTATAAGGTAAACCTTTTTGTTCAAATTATTATATATTCCTCAAAACATTTAGCGCCGGATTTTCAAATATTTCCTGGTACGTAAAATATTTTAATACAAAATACAGACATCTTTTAGCGTTTTGACGTGTGTGGTTGGTTTTGTGCAACTTAATACAATTCAACTTTATATTGTGCATTAAATTAGTTCGTTGTGAGCGTACATTTGGCTAGTCGCTCCCGTTGTGAGGAACATTAAGGATCCGAACAGCAGCGTCGTCGTAGCTCAGTGATTTGCGAACTCAACTCTAAGGGAAACCGGCTCGGATCCGGCAACAGTTTGTTCAACGATAGTCAAAATTCAAATTAAATTCGTGAAGCAACGGCTAAAACCGAACAAAAGAGGACCAGCGTTAAAACACAATAGGTCATATTGAGATAGATGCCATAAGCACATTTAGCTCCGCGACACGTGCACAACAGGAATTTTCTTACCTAAACTATACTATTCTTATTACAACCTTACCACTAAATGTCGATTGCAGAAATATGGATAAGCAAATATCTACTGGAAATTAAAAAAGCAAAATCTTCGATTCTCAAATGCGCCTAAAAGCGAAAAATGTACTAGGACCAGTTCTGGCCCTAAAGGATACCACCTGTACCACCATTTTCTTCTGCGTGGTGCCCGGACAACCCCGGCTTCCACGACTCCCCGGTGATCTGTTCGATGACCAAGGGACCGCATAGCTTAGCAGGCTGCCGGCGGGTTTACCAGGGTGTTCGACCTGGCCCCTATTCTGGCCCACGTGTCTAATGCTATGGAGGTCCCCTGAGGGAGGGTCGGCCGTTAAGCCTACTCATAGGTAAGGCTGACCCGCCTTTCCCTCATTAGTTTAAGATCATTTGACCCCCGGTTTGGTCGTGTCCTATTATCCCAAGTACGACCCCGTAGGTAAATATGTAATAACCCAATTTCATGAAGACGGTGAAATGCTTGAAACGCACCAAATTTCGTAGGGAACAAGGGAACGGACGACCGGATACCGGTGGAGTGTGGCCTCCATATGAATTGATATAATTGTGCAGTATTGTATTGGTTATAAAAATAAGCAATTGTTTTTATTTGTGTTGTACTCATAGGGTCACACTCCACTACCCGACGGTGCACGGGGTGATTTTGGCACCAAATCATGAAAGACAGAGTAACTTCCAGGGGTGTACGGTCGGTCCTCGTGAACAAATCGCTTGTTAATTATAAACTGTCATGTATTGTGTCGTTGTGCCGGACGGGCGTGTGTGTTCGGAGAGGCCAGGGACCAATGGATAGCACAGAAATTTTGGGCATTTAAGAAAAAATGGTCGCCTCGGGCCTGATCCCGGCCCCACACGCCGAATGATCATTATCTCATAATATCTGCTGTGCATTGGTACTCGTTACATATATGGTGTATCTATATTATATTTGGTCAATGAATACTAGGACGAGCCCAAGAAAATTCGTAGGTGATCGAAATCCTCGGCCTAGGAGAACTGGAACAGAGTACTTCAGGATACAAACTTTCCTAAGATATTATTTTAGGGTGCGACACTAAAAGTTCAATTTTTAGTTTTCCTACTAACTTTAGGGGAACGGGGGTGATTAAACCGTCTTAAGGACTCTTTAGGGGTGTCAAATTGGCCACGCAGGTCAAAAGATTTGGATCCCCTAAATACTTACGGATCCCCGAACAGACGCTTAAGCCTCCAATTTTCTATGTCCAAAAAGGCACCCAAAAATAAATAAAAGTTCCTGATTTTTGGAGCCTGGGACACTTATCGGGTTCCCCCCTAACTGTTTGGTCGAAAATCGGGGCCGCCCACCCCCTCGGGTCCGCTCAGGACCCTCTAAACTAAAACGGGACATCGAAATTTGGAATCTTTGCCTCCTAAAACGGCCTCTAACGGACCTCTTATAGGAGCTACAGTAAATTTGAAACTTTCACCAGTAGCCGGCCTGCCAGGGCATGATTCTGGTCCTGTCCCCGGCCGCCTACTATTTTTAGATCCTGAGATATCGGCAGAAATGTGCCGATATCCCTATGAGCAAACGGCGCCCTGAGCGCCGTTATATTTTTCGCTTAAAAGTTTGCCGCACCGACCAGCAGGCGGTTTTGTTTTCGTTGGCGAGCCTCGGCCACGTGTAGCTGCTGGCCATCATATCGTCGCGTGCCCATCAGTGGCTAGCGTAAGCTCACATATACGTATAGATTATTTGTGTATATATATTATATGGCAACGTTAGTAGGTCTTGTTATCCTGGTTGTCTTGTTTGCTTGTCGCTGCTTTATTGTTGTACATCGGAATATTTTCAAAAAAATTTTAATTTTCGTGCTTGTGGAGCATACAACGGCGAACGGGGGGGGGCAGGGGACCACAGCCGGTATAAAAGACCATAGCGCGATTTGAAGATGGGACCAGTCGAGTAGTTGCATTTCAAAAATCGACGCGCTTAGTCGGCGGTGGTCGCCGATTTTTTCTGATTCTCTGTGGTTAGTTTAGGTTTTCCCCTTTATTTTCTTCTTTCGTTCTGTTTTTCGTCAGCCCGGGTGGACTCTTCGACCGGCAGACTAGTGGAACCCGGGGCTTTTTCTCTACAAGACTGTTCGAGTTGTAGCTGAGCCTAGGACTAGGGACAGTACTTGCGGGTGCTGAGGTGTCCGTCGGATGCCTCGCGCTCCCGTAAGCGATGTGCCCGCGCTGCGGAGAGGGGAGTTGGGTGTTGGACAAAATTCGAGTCAAAATTGTGCCAAAATTGCAACAAAAAGGGAATATCCCCGCCCCCGTGCTCGACTGGTACCCCACCCACTGGGCAGTGTTTTTGTGAGCGTCCAGTGGGTGCATCACTTGACAGTGCTCAAAGTTGTTTTAAAGTTCAGTCTAGAAAATTGACTGCTAGGGCAGTAACCTTTACTGGTGTTGATATGCGCGCAGCGCTCAGAGTAAATTTTAGGCACCGAAATTTTAGGATCCTGTTTGGCTCGGGTGGACTCTTCGACTGCCCGCCCGCCGTGGAAGAGGCCCGCCCGAGGGTTTTCGCAAAATTTTCCGAGTATGTCGCTTAGGCCTAGGAACGGGGAGCCCTTGCGGGTGCTGGGGTGTCCGCTGGATGCCTCGCGCTCCCGTAAGTGGTGTGTCCGCGCTTCTACAATTGAATCAAGGCAACTTTAGGACGAAACTTGGTGGTACTAAGGACGGTGACGAAATTTTGGATAATTAACGTTAAGGTAAACAGTAGGCAAAGACTCTAATAATAAATTTTGGGCTGAGGGTTCCGCGTTTCTAAAAGAGCCCAATTGGTGCTCTCGAGACACAATTTCGTCATTCCAATTAGATGTCGGTGACTGTTAAAGATCGTTACCTAGGGTGAATAATTACAAAATTTATACATTTCCAGTGCCACCTACTGAATTCTAGGGTCGTGGGGCTCGCGCCTCTAAAAGAGCTCTAGCGGAGCTAAGGGATCGTTTTCCGTTACTGAAAATTTGGAGGTATCTGGCAAAGTGACGCCACGTTAAAATTCCTAAAATTATTACGCGATGAGGGTTCTGTATGGGAACCCGGGCATTGTATCGTATAAATTTCATGTTGTGTTATACCTATATATATTGTGGAGTGTCCCTGATTGGGAAGTTTTCGAGTGTGCCAAGGAAATATAATTAATTAGAAAACAAGTAAATAGTTGGAGTGTGTATTTGCTCTAGGCGAATTAGATTTGATCAAATTTAGAATGCCCCTAGGTGAGCTCAACTCAAATAGGTCTAATCAACACCCCTCCCCGTGTTTCCTAGCATCTAGCACTCAAACTTAAAGCACCCTTGGAGTAAAATTTAACTAAATTTGACAACAGTTTGTTAGTGAGTGAACAAACTGTTGACTGGACCATGGAAAATCAACTTTAGTCTCAGATGTTAATTTCGAAATCAGTAGCAATTCAGAATTGAACCGTCGACGGCTGGAAGTTGTATCAACTGTGGAAAATGGGACAATTAAGCTGAACTTACTCTGGTAATATCTGCATTCGGATTATTTGACAATCCTGTTTAAGTGGTTTGACCAGATTGATCATTTACTTGCACACTGTGTGTGCAATATATGCTATAGACCGTAAGACTTGAACCAATCACGCGAAGCGAAAATTTATCACTACAGTTACGTACTAGTTCGGGTACACGATATCAGTAAGGACCAATCGCCTGCCAAATTATTGATATAATAATTATTGCATTGGAGACATGTATATACGTAATTATATAAAATATATGTTAGAACAAGAACTGGAGCGTCTCGAGGAACGAGACCAATAGGGAGTGGAACCATACAGCAGCTTGTAGCGGAGCAGGATCAAGAAATGTAGACGGTGCAAGAAGTATGATGTAGCGGAGCTAAGGGATCGTTTTCCGTTACTGAAAATTTGGAGGTATCTGGCAAAGTGACGCCACGTTAAAATTCCTAAAATTATTACGCGATGAGGGTTCTGTATGGGAACCCGGGCATTGTATCGTATAAATTTCATGTTGTGTTATACCTATATATATATTGTGGAGTGTCCCTGATTGGGAAGTTTTCGAGTGTGCCAAGGAAATATAATTAATTAGAAAACAAGTAAATAGTTGGAGTGTGTATTTGCTCTAGGCGAATTAGATTTGATCAAATTTAGAATGCCCCTAGGTGAGCTCAACTCAAATAGGTCTAATCAACACCCCTCCCTGTGAAAGTATGGATCTCCCTTAAACTCGCGACCAGTACTATTCAATATATCTTGGTCTCCCTCTGCACGCTGCTTTCCGGCTACCTTCCAAAGGTGCTCACGAACGCCGTTCTTGTGTTACCGCTGCCAATCTACGCCCGCCGGCCGAAACCTTAGCCCGGTTTCAAACCGTATCCCAATATGGCCATATTCCAGTTAAGCGAATCAATATCAATGGATCATACCAGGCCCCCTGCCCGCCCCGCACCATTGGACTTGCACGCGTTCGCAGTCCTTCCCACCTCCCCCCAGCAATATTGATAATCAACCTTGGCGCATAGGTTTCAAGGATCCCTGATGCAAAGTTTCACGCCGCTTTCGCTCCCAGTCACCGAAG
>JASANE010022807.1:0-16898 GCA_030248225.1 Trileptium ribeirensis | reverse complement strand
GAGACTAACTGGGGCAACTGGCTAATGCAACTGCTGCACGGTATTGCTGCCCATTTTAATGATGGTGAATACTTTGGTGCGTGAGTGGGAAAATACCCAGGCCCTCGTTCCAAAAGGTCAATGGAAAACATCGAAGTAAATAGTATCTTCTCGTCTAGTCTCGAATAGAGACTGACTGGGGCAACTGGCTAATGCAACTGCTGCACGGTATTACTGGCCATTTTTATGATGGTGAATACTATGGTGCTCGAGTGGGAAAATACCCATGAACCTCTTCGCAAAAGGTCATTCGAAAACATCGAAGTAAATAGTATCTTCTCGTCTGCCTCGAATCGAGACTGATTGGTGCAACTGGTAATGCAACTGCTGCAAGGTATTACTGGCCGTTTTTATGATAGTGAATACTACGGTGCTCGAGTGAGAGAATACCCAGGAACCTCTTCCCAAAGGTCATTAAAAACATCGAAGTAAATAGTATCTTTTCGTCTGCATCGAATAGAGACTAACTGGGGCAACTGGCTAATGCAACTGCTGCACGGTATTACTGGCCATTTTTATGATGGTGATGGTGGGAAATACTATCGTGCTCGAGTAGTCTCTCGAAGGAATGGACGCAACTGGCCAAAAGGAGAGGGAAAAATGAACCTCTTCGCAAAAGGTCATTCGAAAACATCGAAGTAAATAGTATCTTTGGGGGGGGGCTCGTTTGTCTCGTAGAGACTGACTGGGGACTGGCTAATGAACTGGTGCACGGTATTACTGGCCATTTTTATGATAGATGAATATGCTTCGAGAGCCGAGCTGGGAAAATGCTCATGAGGACCTCTTCCCAAAAGTTCATTGAAAACATCGAAGAAAAAAGTATCTTCTCGTCGAGTCTCGAATAGACGAGTAAAATAGTATCTCTCGTCTGCACGAAGGAAACATAGAAGAAAAAAGTATCTTACTAGTATCATCTCGAATAGAGACTGACTGGGGCAACTGGCTGATGCAACTGTTGCACGGTATTACTGGCCGTTTTTATGATGGTGAATACTTTGGTGCTCGAGTGGGAAAATACCCGTGAATATCTTCCCAAAAGGTCATTTGAAAACATCGAAGTAAAGACCCGCGCACGAACGAGACTGACTGGTGCAACTGGCTAATGCAAGTGCTGCACGGCACTACTGGCCATTTTTATGACGGTGAATACTAGGCCGAGTGGGAAAATCCCTGCGAATATCTCCCAAAAGGTCATTGAAAACACCAGGGAGTATCTCTCGTCGCACGCGAGAGAGGGCCGCCCGCGTTAGATAGGATCGGTGCTCGAGTGGGAAAATACCCAGGAACCTCTTCCCAAAAGGTCATTAAAAACATCGAAGTAAATAGTATCTTTTCGTCTGTCTCGAATAGAGACTGACTGGGACAACTGGCTAATGCAACTGCTGCACGGTATTACTGGCCGTTTTTATGATGGTAAATACTACGGTGCTCGAGTGGGAAAATACCCATGAACCTCTTCCCAAAAGGTCATTGGAAAACATCGAAGTAAATAGTATCTTCTCGTCTGCCTCGAATCGAGACTGACTGGGACAACTGGCTAATGCAACTGCTGCACGGTATTACTGGCCATTTTAATGATGGTGAATACTTTGGTGCTCGAGTGGGAAAATACCCAGGCCCTCGTTCCAAAAGGTTAATGGAAAACATCGAAGTAAATAGTATCTTCTCGTCTGCCTCGAATCGAGACTGACTGGGACAACTGGCTAATGCAACTGCTGCATGGAATGTTAGGATATGCTGATTATATTGGAATCTCGACGTTGCGGATAACATCCGAGCAATAAAGGGTACCCGGATATTCTTACCCATCACCTAATAACTACATAAATATTTATGTATATGTAGTAAATTTAAATGTATTTACATAATATATATAGCTATTTATACAATATATATAAGAAAACAGGAAACTGGCCATGCCCATATGTATATATAGAGATCCGCCGGACTAACTAAAAATCCCCGCTGGATTTCCTGATGTCCACCGGCGAATTTACGGGCAGGCCCCAGAATAAAGAATAGAAACAAGTTAATTTAGATTTACAGATGGACAACATAGAATGCACTCAAAATGCATCTAGTGACAAAAATACGGAAACGCACGTGTTGTGTCATCGCAAACGCGCCGTAACGGACCTACTAAAACCACTATAGGTGCTACATATTAGAGAACGACCGAATACCTAATTTCACCGAATATTCGGCCCCTACTATTCGGCCGAATACCGAATAGTTGTTCGCAACACCTATGTAAGATGAGAAATCTATAACTCTATAAATCCACCACTGTATGTAAGTGCACCATGCAACAGGTAGTGATGGCAGCGAGATAGTGCACGGCTGATGAAGAACATAACTGTGGTGATCAGAACATTCGATCCGGCTGCGAACTGAATTGATGAGTCTCAAACGCATCTTGTCTTACAAAAGTTGCAACAAGTTGGACGTATTTAGCGGTTTGCAGCATCATTATGCGGCCGTAAAATTAGGATATCTGGTGGGCATATTTTGACTCTATTTTTCAACTAACAGCGGCCAGTCCACTATTCGGCCGAATACCGAATATTCGGTCGTTCCCTACTACATATACAAGAATACGATTTTAAAGGACAATACTACCACACTGAGGGACGTTGTAATTGTGAGGCCAACGCCGCCCCCTCCGACTTTGGTTGCTTAGATCCACCGATACAACGTAACACTATAAATTTGTGGTTGCTCCGCAACATTTGAAAACAGCCTGCCGATAGAGACATTGAAAGCTTCTTCCAAATACCTATTTCCTCAGCTTAATTACTTAAGTACTAGCCATGGGCGTAACCACGCGTTGAATAGTGTTGTTGGATGGGGTTAGCTTAACATGTATATTATAAATGTGGAATGGAAACATGATAGCTGAATCACAAAAACTGCGGGTCGGGGACTTATATAAACCCCTAAGGCTATAAAAGAGGTGTCCTGAGCCCAGTTATCACATCAGTGCTTACATCCCTGGAAAAAATCGACCTGCAGAGCAGAACTATACTCCAAAAGCCAGGCAGCATAAAATAATAAATCCAGGGAAAAGAGAAACACGAAACGACTATATACGAAAAACCTGGATCGCTTTGTTCTTTCCTCAAAAGTATTATATGTTTTTGAATAAATTTGTGAGTCAGATGAAAAAGAAACACACGACCAAACAAACACATTTGCAACATGCGATCAAGGCTTAAACAAACAGTGAAATATTTTGACAAACGAAATTTAAAACTGCAACAATTTTTTTAACAACGTCTTTGTAGAAATGCTAGATTATACACATCACATTATTACCTACAACACATCACATGCACTTTACGTTATACATTGGCTATTATAATAATATAATATAAAAGATACTCGTACAATGTATTTTCCTATAAGAAGAATATAAACGTAATTATGTAAGGTAGCAATATTAACATTACATAGCGGAACAAAGATTCGGAAGGGGGTCTTTTCGGTTATCCCCCCAGCAGGAATTTCGTCAATTTTGAAGATACAGATAAAATCTTGATATTTACCCACATCCATGGCAAAAAATGCATTTGCATTTCCAGCAATTTTGGTATTTGGCACCAATCGATTCAGCTCGATGAGCTGGTTCAGAAAATACCCATCTTACCCACATCCATGGCAAAATTTTTTTCGATTTTTTGACGTCCCAATGGTCCCCCTTGGGAACTCAAAAATTTTCTTCTTCGGAATATGGTCATATTGAGTACCATTCGACTTGATTGAAATCTACCCCGCCGTTAGAAAGTTATGAGTGTCCAAGTAACCCTGATGGGCCGTACGTCATAACGTTAGAAAAAAGAACAACTTAGAGCGGGGCGTTTGGGGGGCGACAGCCCCCCGACTTAGGCTTATACTTATTGTATTAGCAGCCCCGCGGCTTAGGCTTAAATTTGGCCTGCATTTTATTTCTGCCCCTCAGGGTTACTTGGACCCGCATAACTTTCAGCGGTGGGGTAGATATCAATAAATTACACACCAGTCGACTTGTCTCATCAAGCCAAGTCGAATGCAACCCAATATGACCATATTCCGGAGAAAAATATTTTTGGGTTCCCAAGGGGGACCATTGGGACCTCAAAAAATAGAAAAAAATTTTGTCAGGGATGTGGGTAAAATGGATATTTACTGAACCAGCTCATCGAGCTGAATCTTTTCTCCATTTTTTAGCACTTGTGAGGAGAAGCCACAAACGTCTCTTAATATGTACTGCAGCTGTATTTTGCGTTTCTGTACGTTTTCGCACCTGTGAAGAGAAGCCACTAATATGTGCTGTAAAAGTACAGCCCTGTTTCTATTAATGTACTGCTCTATGCAATATTGCCTTTATGTGGCTTTGAAGAGGGCTCATACAGCTCAAATCGGAAACTCAAAATGACAATCAACACAAACTATATAGTCACATTCGCATTTTTCCCCTGACTGGGCCAAATACTGATAGTTAACAAAATTCTCAGTAATTTGAAATATATATTCCAAATTCCTATATGATGTGGTCTTACAAGTATATGCGATTTAAGCGATACTCAATTGGCAATTTTATTTATCGCAAGATACTAAGCATGACCAATTTGGCTGTAGCTTAAATAACGACATAGCTAAAAACCTCTGGACTACGGAATAATTCACAAATTATAAACATGTTAGCATTTCTTTGACTAGCGTTATCTTCCTCTGCCTTATAAAATGTTTAGTAGATGTCCAAAAATGTGATCAAAAGTTAAATGAGCTAATCAAAGTATATTTAATTTAGTAACTGTACCAGGGCGGACACAAAGAAGCAACCTGAGCAAATTTTTGAAATAGGCAATTTTGACTTACTTCATGTTTACAGAAATGTTATCATCAAAATTTAAGAAATTCCATAGCAACTCTAGGTACCAAACTTAATTTTCGAAAAAATTGTAAATATGCAACTATGGTCAGAAAAAGGTTAACGGTGTGAACCAACAAATTTTAAAATTGGTCCGGAGCGGTCCTGCTCCTAAAAGGTCCGGAAAACCATTAACAAATTGCACTTTCCATTTAGTTCTGCAGCCTAATTTTATTTGTGCAATGGAAAACTTTTATTACAAATTTCGTCATACAGATAACCAAAAGACAAAAATTAGCAGGAACTGGAACCAGTAACCGGAACCCGATTTTTGCTGGAAGCGGAATTCCCGTTAATTCTTAGAATTAATCGTATTCTACGATGAAAGATAATGAAAAATTAAGCAATTAGTACGAGCCAAAAAAATTTCCAAGTTTTGTTGTTGCTCTAGACAATATTATACAAACATTCAGCTCGTTATGATACGAGCAGTTGTAGGACGTTGTCAACACTTCTGAATGCACGTATCGTACCAAAAACGCAGCAACATGTCTAAATAGAGTCCAAAATATATCAGAATCAATACGAATCGTTATGAGGAGAAAAAAAGCCAACGTTCAATATTTATTTATTTTGACCACAAGCAAGGTGTATATATCATAGTCAGTGGCCAACATCAGCTCGATATCTCTAGCGTTTATGACGCAAGAACCAGGTAGTCATTAAAACCTCAACAGCAGCAGCACTGCTCGCTCAACACCTTAGTGTATCCATGGCGAACTCAGCATAATAGCTACACCAATATTAGCAAATGCTAAACACCAAACGTTATACATGTAAATAACATCTGCTTATACAAAGCACGTATACATGTTAGTTATATTTTTATTATTTATTTATATAACAAAACGGCTGTATCCATGTGTCTGTGTATATATATGTTTCTGCGTGACATTTATTACTTCCATGATAATAATATATAGATATAGCAATAATACTATATATATAGCAATATTAGATTACCATATTTAGCTCTAGTACAATTAAAGCCCCAAGAACCAGCAGAACGAATAAAACTTCGGTGCTAATTATTTATTTATTGTGATTTATAATACATTCGGACAATATATATATATATTCAATATATATATATATATATGCACGATAGTATCATTGTTTTACAGTTTATAGCAACTTAATTATTACAAGTTTCAATAATTCTAGGACGCAGCACAATAGAGTAAAGCGTCAAATGTGTTTCAAAGTACAGTTTCCGATCATCGCTTTATGTAATCCTCATTTTCAAGGAAGCTTTTGAGAAATCGCTTAGTTTAACCCAGATAAGATTTTTCCAAAAAATTCGCTATAAAAATTAGCTTCCAGATTTGGAGTTATATTGAAATCATCTAAGGTGAAACGTGCGCGGATTAATAATTAAAAATTCGCAAATTTTTACGTGTTTCTGGAGCAAAATGCAGCTGAAATTGAACAAAATTTCAAAGTTTTGCTGCCGATTTGGCCCTGCTTTCAAAAATCAAGCCAGCGCTACTTTTCTGAAAGATTTAATTGCTCTTACAAACCAACAAAAATACTAAAATATTATCTCAAAGCACGTAGTTTTTAAACTACTATTGTCGTTTATATATACATATTTGTAGCTGCTTTGAAAACAAATAATGAGTTCGAGCTTACAAAAAAACAAGAGTCCACAACGAAATTTTGCAGAAGAGTGTGACACTCTTGCACTTTACCTTGTCTGATGATGTGGACGTTTTCCGGCAAGCTCAACCGTAAAGTTCCTTGGGGGCACCTGCTATCACATCGCTAATAACTAATAAAATTAGAAGAGTAGCAACCACTGACGGCTCCAATTGCTGTTTCAACATCATTAGTTATTAACGACCCTGATAGCTGGTACTCTGCAAGAAAATTCGGAAAGCGTAGCCAATACAGTATCGGCGGTCCTCCCATCCCCCCCCGAGAAGCTTGGATTTCCATGCAACCCGTGCGTAGGAGGTGGGTAGATCGAACGAAAAACGGGCACATTATCAAATAAAACAATGTACACGAGTGTGACTGAGTGCCATACTCTTCTAAAAATTTCATCATAGACGCTTGCTTAAAATTTAACTACCTAACTAGCTACTCTACATATACAACCTAAGTTGAGCGAGAATACAACCTGAAATAGAAGTGCTTCCGCGGTCAATGAAAACCTTACAACTATTGTATTTGTTCCATTTCAACAGATGGATGCATTTCATGTTGTAGGCTGATAGCGCCAAAACTGGGGGCACGGCACCCTAATAGCCGGTCCATCGCGGCGACGCCATTTAACCATATCCAAGTTTCCCGGAACAAGCTTGTACATATCTATCATAGCTGTGTTCTAATTAGTAATAGTAACTCTATCGAGATTGCACAGCGTGGTGAAGCATAGGTACACCTAGGCCTTTTGCGTGCACAGCCAATCATCTCTCGATAGCATATGTCAGTATGCTATATGTGGACATCACATAACACCGCACAAGTTAGAACAAAACGAACACCGGCAATGAGTTTCCCATGCACGAAAACCCCGAAGTGAAACTCTTCAGGCTCCCAGGACGTCAGAACAAATTTTCGAATTTTGGGGCGAGGAAACACGTGAGTATCATACCTCAAACCCCATAACTCAAGAACCGGAGCCTTAATAAAAAAGGCATGGTTATTTATCATTTTACTATGAAATTAAACCGAACCAGAGAAAAAATTCGAAGCATAGGATAAAATAACTTTGCTTCCGTGAAGGGTACTAAAATGGGGTAAAAACCCTCATTTTAACCTCTACGTCCGTACGCAGGGAATCATGAATAATTCAGAGTAAAACCATATTTTGTTCCAACCGAATAAATAATGCTATCAGAATAAGTCATTGTGGGACTAACATGGCACTAAGAAAAAGTGATTGAAGTCGTTGCTATCATTCTATTGATGTGAATTGATAAGCGATGATTTTTTTATGCCAAAGTCGAGACTATGAAGGTTCACAAATATTAACGAGCAGAACTATAGAAGCGCAGACCACAATATAATAGGCTTGAAGTTGAACATATGATCCCAAAATAGTCGAAACCCTACTGTCCGTGCGAAGCATCTAGTTACTCGCGTGCCGAGCTGAAACGAAACGATCACAGCTGGTTGGTGCTCAATGCCTGCTCAGAAGTTCCCAATTGAGCTTCAGAAATAATAAGTACAGCAGCCATTAGTTAACGCAAACTGAACATATTCGGGAAGTAATCAAAATTGAAGGAAACTTACAAAATTTAAAAAGCACAACTTCAAGAAAAATTTATTTTTATTGCTGTAGGTTTTACACATTTGACACATTTAATTAAATCCCTGCAGATATAAAGAAAAAATCGTGACTTAGAATATGTGAAAGAAATTCACCCCAGGGACGAAAATGCCTTAAGAGTACATAATGGCACACATCAATCATCAAAAATATTTACAACATACCGGCGTACCAAATTTCAACTACAAATTATTACATGACACTTGTCGCATTCAAAGACTACAAAGACCAACCGAAAACAGAACAAACGTCCGAAAAGAGAGCATACCGTAGGTTCCGACAGGCGAAAAGGACTGCTCACCTATGTTCTAACAAACAAAAAATCCTCTTTGTGAAATAAAACCCAGCTAAAGCACCAGCAAACTCGAAAATTCAATTTCGACAGATGAGGCAGCACCAGCAAAACCAAGTAAAAACAAACGCAACGCCACCGAGAAGCCTCCTAAACTATATTATAACAATTATATATTATAGAAACAAGAAAATGATATATAAATAAAATATATTTAAAACATAAAAAATACGCAACAACACAATCCAATCCTGAACCAAAGCAAGCCAATATAACAACCGTTGAATAAGCTACAAAGTATAAAAATATTTATTTAGCATGTGCCATTTTAATTAGTCAAAATCTATTTTACATATAATAAAATCATATTATAAACCTCGCGTTTGATAAAATATATCTATTCAATTCGAAATAATACAGCAAGCGATGAATAAATAAAACCCAATCCTTGCTGCTGCTGCTGCTGCTGATAGTGAAAACCTAAGTGATATATAACACAGCCGGGGTAACCAGTAGCTGAGACTTGATTGCTCGTTTTAGCTGCTAACAAAGGTCTTCTCGGTATCAGAAACAAACACGCCCGCAAATAAAAATTAAGCTACTTGAATGCTATAAATAAACAAATGATTCTATTATTCAATACACGGCAAAATCCCATTTTCAAATCTGGGTTTACCTTGTTTAATATTCCCAAAAAATTTCAACTGTAATTACTTAGTTTCAGTCTGGTCGTTACCAATAATACTATCAAAAGTTAGCTAGTTGAAATAGGTAATTGAATTGCATTAATTTAATTTAATTCAATATAGTCGGCGGTAAATGATAGGTTTCCTAAGGTTCCCGGTAAACGACCAACGACCAACTGAAGCAGCTCATAGGCCAACTGAAGACCAACTGATTGCTCATAGGAAGGCAATAGGACTATATTAGGCGGACAACGCGCTAGACTAGTCTGAGTGACGCCTGAAATCCATGACCACCGATCCCTCGTCATAGGGACAAAGGCGAAAGAAATAGAAGAAACAATGGGAGAAAAGATTTAATAAGGATTAAAGGTGTTCATAGTCGGCAACTTTTAAAGCTAATAATTTAGTTGTAGCTGTACCGCATATTAACTGCACTACTGCGGCGGTAAGCAACACAAAAGCTAATTTTTTTTAATTGCAACCTTTTGCGTGATAAACAGCGTTTCTGGTGATCCCTGACGCTCTAATAAAGCATTAGTCCATTACACATGAACCCTCGTGATCTTATAAAAAATTTTAATACAACAAATCCTTACATTCCCAGCGACCTCTCCTCGTGGAGGGTTTATGACCATGATCCATGGCGTCCCCAAATATGCTTTCATCCTTGGCCCATGATTCGTGGCGTCATGATAAAAGTATGGTCTATGAACTATCTCTTCGTCATAAAAAAACTACTATATAACCAATGATGCATGGCATCTACATAAAAGATTTAGTTCACCGCCCATTATCTACGACGTTTTCGTAAAAACCTTTACTACAATATAGCCAATATTCCATAATGTCTTCATAAAGGTTATAAGACATGGGCTATGATCCATCGGCTCTTATAAAAATTTTAACCCATAGCGCATTATTTAAGGCATCACATAGTTAGTCTCTGTAGATTTCAGGCTATCACAGTCACACTATGCTCACAATTATTTATTCGTTTATATCAGCTTAGTTAAAGCAAAAAAACTGTTGATACCGTTAAGTTTTACTTTAAATTGTACTAAGAAAGCGTTGTTTTCTTCAAATTTTGGCCTAAGCTTAGTAGGCAGTCGGAGTAATTTTCCCACAGCTGTAAAACTACGTCACTTGTTGTTTTCGCAGTTTTTCATCTTGTAGAAAGTTCTCCTTTTCTGCCAACTTTATGGACGCTATATGGATTCAGCAACTTCTCACTGTTAAAATTGATCAACAACTAATACGTTCAGCTCCATTCGACTGTCGACACATGGCCTTTAGATCTAAAGGTCATAAGTTGTAGCTTAACCTAAATATAAGGCCTTAGATCAACCAAACTGTGTTTATAACAGATAATTGTGAAAGGCACATATGCCACCTATTGAAGCGAAGCCACCAATTCATGACTTACCAATGTTTTTCGGATTTTGATAAATTCCAACTTTTCAGGGACTTCCGGGCATTTTATGTGGTAATGAGATCTTAAATCTGATCTCTGATCCCGCAGCCAACAAGTTACCCTTAATCAAACCCATTTAGAACTTATGTCAGGGCTATTGTGCTGTATGCCAATTTGCTATGTTTATTCTGCCTGAAACAAAACGCGCGTCGGGAGCGCAATTAGCTCAAATCCCGCTCAGCTATGAAAAATTTATTTTCCCTGCCTGTGTTACAATAACTAAATCAGACTTACTTTGTAAATTGATTTATTATATATATATATAATATATATATAATATTATATATATAATAAATATATATAATAAATATCAACGCGTAAAATACACCTAATTGTTCAGTTTAGCATTGTGTTTTGTGCTACTCCTGATTTTATACCCAAATTCTCACAAAACCGACTCAAATTCTATTATTTTGGTCCTCTGGGGTCCACCGACATTTTGCGCTGTCGCACTTTTCAGCGGCGTTATATCAAAGAATAGATCCTGGTCCTCTCAGTGAAGGTTACAACTTTGATCACTGATGTTTGTTGCGAGAATATGCATTTTGAAGTTACCGAGTCAAAATTACAAAAAAAAAACACCGCAAACATAAATAAAATGTTCAACATTTTGACTGTTTATGATTTGTTTGTTTTGCAAATGATGATGATATATATTATATTATTATGGTTATTTAACCCGTTAATTGCACTGGTTGCAATGTTTTAAACCTACATTGGATATAACCACGTGGAACGCTATGCAGGCCTAAAATTCTAAATGTTGATTATATATAACTTAAGTCGTGCTTAGATTTCGAGCATAAAATTTGAAGGCGATTTTTAAAGAAAAATTGCATTCTTTCAAAATTTGAGATAAAAGTTTGACCTCAAAATTTTCAGGTAATACATCTCGTCGTTGGCTAAAGGAGTATCCTTAAAAAGTTTGAACAGTGTTCGCACGTTCAAACTTACAAAAAATACAAATAAGATGATTTCAAAATTTAGGCATGTAAACACGCCTTAAGTTGACGGTTGACATTCTTTTACTTTAGATGTACGTAGAGTGCAAAAATGCCGTCTTTCCTAGAACCCAATCCAGCCCGAAATTGGTCAATTTTAAAGATACAGCAGAAATTTCGGTACAGTTCGGCACAGCTCGACGAGGCGGTTTAGAAAATGTCTATGTTGAACAATTCTAAGCAAAATTTATTTCAATTTTTTGGGTTTAGAATGGTACCCAAAATTTTCGGAAAAGTTTTTCCCTATAAATATATAGTTTTATATACGTATATATACGTTTATTGGAACCGTATTGACTATATGAGCCGAAGGTTGCCAAAATTTCCCTTAAATCTTCAAAACTGATCAATTTCTGCCGAGGCAATTCTAGGGAAGACCCCGATTTTTGTAAATATTGCATGCAAATAAGCCGAGATATGCATCAAATACGGAAAGCGAAAGCACTACGGCGCTTAGTCTAAAAAATGAAATGAAATTTTTACTTGAAAGTAGTTTATATTTTTGAATTTATTATAAATATTTGAATTTAATTAAAATTAATTTTGAAATTTTATTATATATTTTATATACATTTTGAATTATTTTTAAGAAGTGGAGGAAGAAATAAAGGGTCCTGTCGTTTTATTACCTGCTGATAATATCCGTAACGTCGTATTGAATTGTTGTGCTACATTTATCATCGGGAACTTTAAATGGGAGCGCAAGAAACTCAAATTGGAATATCCAAAAATATTCCACTGAACGAAAATTAGAGAAACGGCTAACCGCATTGTGTATTGAAATGCCTAATGCCGCCCGTTGAAATTTTCTTGATCCCAGCACCAGATTCACAAAATGTATATTCAAAATTAATTTTGGTACTCAGAGTTGCTGCAGAATTTCCTAAAATGATTCACAATAATATTTCTCTACACACTAATAACTCGTCAACTAATAATCGAGATTGCAGAACGTAGTGAAGTATAGGTACACCTATGCCTTTTGCGTACACAGCCAATGAGCTCTCGATACCATATGTCGAGCTATATGAGGATATCACACAATACCGCACAAGTTATAACAAAACTAACACCCGCAATAAGTTTCCCATGCCCCAAAACCCCCAAATGCAAGCTATTAGCAACGTAACATGACGTAACAATAAAATTAGGAATTTTTGGTCGAGCAGCCATTGCGGCGCCATACCCCCGTACCTATAGAACCATGGATCACGGAGCAAAATCAACACCAGCAATGAATTTGCCATGCCGGAAAAACCCCACGTAAAACTTTTCAGTCACCCAGGAAGTCAGGACAAATTTTCAAATTTTGGGTCGAGGAACCACGAGGGTGCCATACCTCAAACCCCATAACTCCAGAACCGGAGCCTTAATTGAAAAACAAAAAAGGCATCGGCATTTATCGTTTTGCTATGAAATAAAACCATCCAGAGAAAAAAATTCGAAAGTTACGATAAAAATAACCTTGCGTCCATGAAGGGTACTAAAATGGGGCAAAAACCCACATATTTTGACCCCTGACAACGAAACCAGAACCCAAATCAAAAACGCTCGGGGATGTACACGGTCAATTTATGCCAGTTCGAGTGAGCTCAAGATCAATCGAATCGGTTAAGTCGTTCCCGAGTTATGGCCGATCACACACACAGACGGAATTTTAAAAATTTCACCCCTGCTGCAACACAAAATCTCCACTACGTTTCACTAGGTTCTGATAACGTAAGTCAAAACTGCCTCACAAAAATATGCCTCAACAACTTTGCTATAATGTTGGACAATAAATTGTATGTTTATTATCTGAAAATAGTCTTTTGACTTTGTCGGCCAGACACCAGAACATTTGTTCAGGTTAGACTACTGATTTTGTTCATACACTTATTTTTTGCGAGACCCTAACGGATTCTCTTTATGAAATCTAAAGGGCGCTATGACACCAAGAACAAGAGTACACTATATTTTGAGCATATACTATAACTGCAGTCATAATTTGAATTACACCGCGCGCCCAGCACAAGCCCTTAAAATTCTACATATCAGAATAATTAGCAAATTCCGACCTGTCTCTATAATTTTTACTCGTCTTCAACTGGGAAATTCAAAGCTCAAGTCAAGGGTTTCCATATAGTTCTCTGGCAAACAAAGTCTATATTGGTATATGGAATAATTATTTTAGTTCTTAAATCGTTTCTTAACTTCAGCCATAAACCTTCACTGTTGATTCCAAGACAATTCTACGAGACACGATGCACAACAGAAGCTACTAAACTAAGTAAAGAAGCCAAAAACGTAGCCGATACCGCGCCCCGCCACCCAGTTGAAACTGGAAACAAAGGTTCAATCTTCAACCGTGGGAGCGATCCGTCGAGTCGAGCCTACAATGCTTGTGTGCACCCCACAACTCCCAACCCAATTAAACTTTACTGGCGAACCCCTTGACACAAGCCCCATCGTCCATACAACTACAAAAGAGAAACGTCACGAAAGTTCGAGAAGCTTTAAAACCATCGTCCAGCTTTGGATTGTGGAAGCAATGGTATTACATACACACACCAAGACATACACCTAAACATCAAAACCGTACCGAAGAAAACCCGACGAAGCAGTCGTACGCAACAGCAACAAAGAACGTTCTTCGTTGCTTCTTCTTATTCGTCCGCTGGATGATAAACATTGCAAATCGACGAAAGAAAGCGCTGCTTCTGGACAGCTACACCATCATAGAGCTCAACGCTAGCTAGCCATTCAAAGCACAGCAGCCCGGGCATACAATGCAAGTGAACACAACGGCACCGGTACGTAAAGATATCATATCATCTCTATAAAGCGATGCTTCACAAGGCTTCAACATTCACGCTCATGATGAGGATGTTTAACCTTCGGCAGACGATAAACCATTTTACGAGACAAGACTAAAAACAAAAGAGATTGCCATTTCCGAACGGTGTCGGTGCTTAATCGAGTAAAACGGCTTTTTTGGAGCTCCTCAAAAGTGGAGAAAGGGCCGTAGTTATTTAGCACTTATGTTTTTGTTGTATATAAGCCACAAAAGTTTTACTCGTCTATCACTAAAATACGGGGGAGGGGGCAACGCCATATCGCTCCTGACCATATATGTCTGACGTTATACTGATTACAAATTAAGCAGTAAAATAGTTCTATGAATATTGAATACTAAGCGCCAGCTGTGGCGAGATCCCAACAACCGTAGAGGCTTTTGGAAAAGATTACATTAATTTCTATAACAGAAAGTGCCCAAAACTGTTGTGTCTCAAAAAGATGAGAATCAAAACATGAACCAATAAATTTTTTATGCCTACATGAAAGAAACAACTACTTGATGAAATCCAAAGAATTTGAAATTTAAGCGTAAAAGATGGGTTGTGCTGTCTCCGCATGGTAACAAAAGAGAAACACGCAAAGAATTTTATATCCCTATATATGAAAACAACATGTAATTCTGTAGATGATGAAATGAAAATTAGCAAATTCTCCAGTATTATAACGTAAAGTGTGCAAATAAGGGTTTTCAGTGATAATATGTGAATACGTGGAGCTAATCATCTAAATCTGAAATCCACACCAGTTCCCGTCAAGGCAAACACTTTGAGACATCGATCCGCCCAACCCTTCTTGAGTTATGAGTGTCACCGGATATATTGTAATTAAATTTTTTAAGCCAATACTACCAATACGGTACTTGGGATTAAGTGATACAAAGTCCACTACCTGCGGTAGTTGGGAACACTATATATCTCACGTCAACAGCAACATAACTACTACGTTCATTATTTACTTATGAGCTGACGGATCTGGGGCAATAAAGATTACACACTTATCAAGGTAACATAAGCACAAGGTACCTTGAGGGTCGCTTCTTCCAGCGCCCTCTTGCGACGGCAACGACGTTTGTCACGTTTATACCGATTACAAAAAGCTGTTCAGCACTACTCTGGTCATTAGATATGAGCTGACGGATAAGGGACAAGATTGAACACTGATAAAGCAACACGGGCACAAGTAACCTTGAGCTTAAATATATTGCTAACGTTAGAAAACGGAACAACGTAGTGCGCAAAATTCGGGTCGGTAACCTATCGACTTAGGCTTAGTGTATACTGCTCATACAGAACGGCAGTCGATACTTCACTTATGCCACCCAAACTTAGAGACATTCATCATCGACGGAAGATTCTTTGAAGGTCCACGAGAAATGGCGCACTATCTACCAACGCATTTCTTGTAGTATGACTTTTTGAAACGGCAAGGGTTTGTGATAAAGATGTTGTAGTATTAATTACAAATGTTTTGTTGTAGATGCAAAGAGAATTCCCCCGACAAAGCAAGTTTAATCGCGCTAGCATTAATTGAGGAACTTAATTAAATGAGGAAAAGTACGATACTTTAGCTGCGTTCACACGTCAAACACTTGGCTCAAAATTTGAACGTCTGAACACTGATCGAACCCCTCAACGATTATCCCTTCAGCCCATCAACGGCGAAGACGCGTCAGCTGGAACATTTCGAACTCAGATCTTGATCTCAAGTTTTGAAGCATCACAATCCGTTATGTTTTTCTACAGGCATTAGAAAATTCTTCCAACCGGTCCAAGTATATAAGTCAAAAATATGCTCTCAGCTATTAACCCGTGTACCGAATATCCTGAGGCTTATTTTTAAAGACAATTTTGGCTTACATTACCAGAGAAACGTTACGTCACACAGATACTCAAATCAAATTTAAATTTTGCAGCTGTTGTCAGAATTTGAACAGCCTGGAACAGCTTAACGGTAATGAACCAACAAAATTTTAAAGTTGGCCGACGTCACTAACAGTATTTTGTCGGTCAAAAATTTAAAAAACTGCATTAGCAATTTGAATGTGTAACCGTTATGATATCTCTATGTGAACTGCTCTGTCGATAACAAAATCTTCAGTACGTTACAGCTGAAATGGGTTGCATCTGAGTGCTGTCGAAGTTTCGGAATGCGAAACGGCTTGGGCCGATTAACAAATCAAATTTTACTGAATCAGGTCACACAGCGTTACGGTGAACCTAACACATACCTAAATGTCAGTGGAGAGGGAAAGCAGCAGTTCCTCAATGGTCGTAACTCCTTAGCCAATTTTTACTCCAATCTGAAGAGACTGGGCAACTCAGATTGTTTAACAAGTGATCAACCAGGTAATGATACGGCGCCTCTAACGCATTTACCTGTTCA
>JASANE010022806.1:0-15242 GCA_030248225.1 Trileptium ribeirensis | reverse complement strand
TTAAGGATTCAGTTGCAGACATTTTGTACATGTATCAAAACTCGTACTGCACAATTTTCTTCCTCCTAATGACGAAAACTGCAAAAAGTTTTGAAATTTAAAAATTACAATTTTTACACGATATTATAATTTGAAAGTTTCAAATTTCGAAGAGAGCATGTTAAAGAGTCAAAAGAGCATTAATACATCATGAATATATTAAGGATTAAGCTACGAACATTTTGCGCATGTGTCAAAGCTCGTACTGCACAATTTTCTTTCTTAAATGAAAAAAATGCGAAAAGTTTTGAAATTTATAAATTACAATTTTTACACGATATTATAATTTGATAGTTCCAAATTTCAATGAGAGTACTTTAAAGACTCAAAAGAGCATTAATACATCACCAATATATTAAGGATTAAGCTGCGAACATTTTGCGCATGTATCAAAACTCGTACTGTACAATCTTCTTCCTACAAATGACCAAGATTGCAGAAAGTTTTGAAGTTTATAAATTACAATTTTTACGCGATATTATAATTTGAAAGTTCCAAATTTCGAAGAGAGCACTTTAAAGACTCAAAAGAGCATTAATACATCACTAATATATTAAGTATTAAGCCGCGAACATTTTGCGCATGTATCAAAGCTAGTACTGCACAATTTTCTTTCTTAAATGAAAAAAATGCGAAAAGTTTTGAAATTTAAAAATTACAATTTTTACACGATATTATAATTTGAAAGTTTCAAATTTCGAAGAGAGCATGTTAAAGAGTCAAAAGAGCATTAATACATCACCAATATATTAAGGATTAAGCTGAGAACATTTTGCGCATTATCAAAACTCGTACTGCACAATTTTTTTCCTCCAAATGACCAAAACTGCAAAAAGTTTTGATATTTATAAATTACAATTTTTACGCGATATTATAATTTGATAGTTCCAAATTTCGAAAAGAGCACTTTAAAGACTTAAAAAGGCATTAATAAATCACTAATATATTAAGGATTCAGTTGCAAACATTTTGTACATGTATCAAAACTCGTACTGCACAATTTTCTTCCTCCTAATGACGAAAACTGCAAAAAGTTTTGAAATTTAAAAATTACAATTTTTACACGATATTATAATTTGAAAGTTTCAAATTTCGAAGAGAGCATGTTAAAGAGTCAAAAGAGCATTAATACATCACCAATATATTAAGGATTAAGCTGAGAACATTTTGCGCATTATCAAAACTCGTACTGCACAATTTTTTCCTCCAAATGACCAAAACTGCAAAAAGTTTTGAAGTTATAAATTACAATTTTTACGCGATATTATAATTTGAAAGTTCCAAATTTCGAAGAGAGCACTTTAAAGACTCAAAAGAGCATTAATACATCATGAATATATTAAGGATTAAGCTACGAACATTTTGCGCATGTGTCAAAGCTCGTACTGCACAATTTTCTTTCTTAAATGAAAAAATGCGAAAAGTTTTGAAATTTATAAATTACAATTTTTACACGATATTATAATTTGATAGTTCCAAATTTCAATGAGAGTACTTCAAAGACTCAAAAGAGCATTAATACATCACCAATATATTAAGGATTAAGCTGCGAACATTTTGCGCATGTATCAAAACTCGTACTGTACAATTTTCTTCCTACAAATGACCAGAAATGCAGAAAGTTTTGAAGTTATAAACTACAATTTTTACGCGATATTATAATTTGAAAGTTCCAAATTTCGAAGAGAGCCCTTTAAAGACCCAAAAGAGCATTAATACATCACCAATATATTCAGGATTAAGCTGCAAACATTTTGCGCATTAGCAAAACTCGTACTTCACAATTTTCTTTCTTAAATGAAAAAATGCGAAAAGTTTTGAAATTAAAAAATTACAATTTTTACACGATATTATAATTCGAAAGTTCCAAATTTCGAAGAGAGCAATTTAAAGACTCAAAAGAGCATTAATACATCATGAATATATTAAGGATTAAGCTACGAACATTTTGCGCATGTGTCAAAGCTCGTACTGCACAATTTTCTTTCTTAAATGAAAAAAATGCGAAAAGTTTTGAAATTAAAAAATTACAATTTTTACACGATATTATAATTCGAAAGTTCCAAATTTCAATGAGAGTACTTTAAAGACTCAAAAGAGCATTAATACATCACCAATATATTAAGGATTAAGCTGCGAACATTTTGCGCATGTATCAAAACTCGTACTGTACAATCTTCTTCCTACAAATGACCAAGATTGCAGAAAGTTTTGAAGTTTATAAATTACAATTTTTACGCGATATTATAATTTGAAAGTTCCAAATTTCGAAGAGAGCACTTTAAAGACTCAAAAGAGCATTAATACATCACTAATATATTAAGGATTAAGCTACGAACATTTTGCGCATGTGTCAAAGCTCGTACTGTACAATTTTCTTTCTTAAATGAAAATAATGCGAAAAGTTTTGAAATTTATAAATTACAATTTTTACACGATATTATAATTTGATAGTTCCAAATTTCAATGAGAGTACTTCAAAGACTCAATAGAGCATTAATACATCACCAATATATTAAGGATTAAGCTGCGAACATTTTGCGCATGTATCAAAACTCGTACTGTACAATCTTCTTCCTACAAATGACCAAGAATGTAGAAAGTTTTGAAGTTTATAAATTACAATTTTTACGCGATATTATAATTTGAAAGTTCCAAATTTCGAAGAGAGCACTTTAAAGACTCAAAAGAGCATTAATACATCACTAATATATTAAGTACTAAGCCGCGAACATTTTGCGCATGTATCAAAGCTCGTACTGCACAATTTTCTTTCTTAAATGAAAAAAATGCGAAAAGTTTTGAAATTTAAAAATTACAATTTTTACACGATATTATAATTCGAAAGTTCCAAATTTCGAAGGGAGCACTTTAAAGACTTAAAAACGCATTAATAAATCAATAATATATTAAGGATTCAGCTGCGAACATTTTGTACATGTATCAAAACTTGTACTGCACAATTTTCTTCCTCCAAATGACCAAAACTGAAAAAAATTTTGAAATTTATAAATTACAATTTTTACACGAAATTATAATTTAATAGTTTCAAATTTCGAAAAGACCACGTTAAAGACCCAAAAAGACATTAATACATAATCAATATATTAACGATTAAGCTGTAAACATTTTGTATCAAAACTCGTACTGCACAATTTTCTTCCTACAAATGACCAGAAATGCAGAAAATTTTGAAGTTATAAATTACAATTTTTACGCGATATTATAATTTGAAAGTTCCAAATTTCGAAGAGAGCACTTTAAAGACTCAAAAGAGCATTAATACATCATGAATATATTAAGGATTAAGCTACGAACATTTTGCGCATGTGTCAAAGCTCGTACTGCACAATTTTCTTTAAATGAAAAAAATGCGAAAAGTTTTGAAATTTATAAATTACAATTTTTACACGATATTATAATTTGATAGTTCCAAATTTCAATGAGAGTACTTTAAAGACTCAAAAGAGCATTAATACATCACCAATATATTAAGGATTAAGCTGCGAACATTTTGCGCATGTATCAAAACTCGTACTGTACAATCTTCTTCCTACAAATGACCAAGAATGCAGAAAGTTTTGAAGTTTATAAATTACAATTTTTACGCGATATTATAATTGAAAGTTCCAAATTTCGAAGAGAGCACTTTAAAGACTCAAAAGAGCATTAATACATCACTAATATATTAAGTATTAAGCCGCGAACATTTTGCGCATGTATCAAAGCTCGTACTGCACAATTTTCTTTCTTAAATGAAAAAATGCGAAAAGTTTTGAAATTTAAAAATCACAATTTTTACACGATATTATAACTTGAAAGTTTCAAATTTCGAAGAGAGTATGTTAAAGAGTCAAAAGAGCATTAATACATCACCAATATATTAAGGATTAAGCTGCGAACATTTTGCGCATTATCAAAACTCGTACTGCACAATTTTTTTCCTCCAAATGACCAAAACTGCAAAAAGTTTTGAAATTTATAAATCACAATTTTTACACGATATTATAATTTGAAAGTTTCAAATTTCGAAGAGAGTATGTTAAAGAGTCAAAAGAGCATTAATACATCACCAATATATTAAGGATTAAGCTGCGAACATTTTGCGCATTATCAAAGCTCGTACTGCACAATTTTCTTTCTTAAATGAAAAAATGCGAAAAGTTTTGAAATTTAAAAATCACAATTTTTACACGATAATATAATTTGAAAGTTTCAAATTTCGAAAAGAGCACTTTAAAGACCTAAAAAGGCATTAATAAATCACTAATATATTAAGGATTCAGTTGCGAACATTTTGTACATGTATCAAAACTCGTACTGCACAATTTTCTTCCTCCTAATGACGAAAACTGCAAAAAGTTTTGAAATTTACAAATTACAATTTTTACGCGATATTATAATTTGATAGTTTCAAATTTCGAAAAGACCACGTTAAAGACCCAAAAAGACATTAATACATCACCAACATATTAAGGATTAAGCTGTAAACATTTTGTATGAAAACTCGTACTGCACAATTTTCTTCCTACAAATGACCAGAAATGCAGAAAGTTTTGAAGTTATAAATTACAATTTTTACGCGATATTATAATTTGAAAGTTCCAAATTTCGATGAGACCACTTAAAAGACTCAAAAGAGCATTAATACATCATGAATATATTAAGGATTAAGCTACGAACATTTTGCGCATGTGTCAAAGCTCGTACTGCACAATTTTCTTTCTTAAATGAAAAAATGCGAAAAGTTTTGAAATTTATAAATTACAATTTTTACACGATATTATAATTTGAAAGTTTCAAATTTCGAAGAGACCACGTTAAAGACTCAAAAGAGCATTAAAACATCATGAATATATTAAGGATTAAGCTACGAACATTTTGCGCATGTATCAAAGCTCGCACTGCACAATTTTCTTCCTTCAAATGACCAAAAATTCAAAAAGATTTGAAATTTATAAATTACGATTTTTACGAGAAAATATAATTTGAAGCGTCAATTTTCACGTTGTAGTCCCGTAGCCGTCCCGTTTTGTGAACACTCAAATTGTAAAAATTGGCAAAATTTGTCAATTTTTCCCCAAAATGTAGATTTTTAGCTCTCCGCAGTTTTCCACATAATAACATACTCAATAGGTGTTCATAACAATGAAACCAAAGTATTTGGCGCCATTACATAACGCTATATAACATAGGTATCCAACGTTATTTTTCGTTACAATTTTATGATTTCGGTTATAATTACTAAAGCTTTCCACACGCGGATGGCAGCTTATCTCGCCGGTGCGGTAAATTTTATAAATGATAGCACCCAAAAATCCAGACATTTCTGGCAAAAACCAAGAGAAATGATTCTAGACTTGTGTGCACTCTTTAATTTATTGTGTTTATCACTATTAATGTCTCCAGTTGTCTTCGTATAATATAAGACATAGATCAGCGGAATGTGACTGTTTATTGAAATTTTGTAGTGCCATTAATGTGCCGCATTTAGTATTGTAAGAATTGTTTGATAAACAATGTGTTGAGCGTTTTTTCAAATATAAAAGCATTCTACTCGGCTGAAACAAAGTTTTCAACAACACTGTCCCTTTACGGAATCTAGCAATATCGCCCTCATACAGTTACTTCTGCAGTGTCTTCCAGCAATTGCTAGACAACGCCCATTTAGGCCTCATGTTTGTTTAAAAACAGAAAGTATATATAAACATTAGCACTTGGTACCCCAATGCCCTAATCATAGCATGAGAACCAGGGCCAATGTATATAACTTTTAGGCAATATAACGACGGGTCCCTAAAGATGACAGTGGCCACAACCAGTATGACTAGGCAATGTACATAGGCATTTAAAATTAAATTTAATTTAATTAAAAAAATTAGTGCACCTAAACTTACTGTGCTGTTTGTGAACTACAGTTAACGAATAATTTTTTAAGAAGGTCGTCATCAAAACACTTTATTCTCGCTATTCACAATATGAGAATTACAAGAGCGACTTAATATTGATATTTAAAAGCAGTCCTATTCCAAACTTATAATCTATACGTCGAGGCCCACAATAATGCACCACCAGTAACGGCAGTATACCTAACTTAATGTACTAATTTTAATGATGGCTATATTTTTCGTTTGAATGTCGATTCAGCAAGATTATAAGCCCGTAAAGTTTTGGAATTACATAGTCAAAATGTCACTGAAACTATTATAAGTTGGAGTCATCAAATATTAAATAGTAGTTCGAAATTCGAATAAACAAATCACATCGTCTCTCAATATTATTAGATACAGATGCATAAAATAGCGTACATATAATCCGTGGTTTATTGTAATCATGTAACCATCATAAAATTTGACTCGACGTCTAATAATCAAAAGTACTCAAATTCAGGAACTGGCAAACAAATCAAATAACCAAATCTTAGGTATTAGACTAGTTTCAGATTAATTATTAATGAATATTATTAAGCTTGGTTGCATAACTGACAACCATCAATGTTGCCTAAACGATTTATTAAAGCAGAAATGTTGCTGGCTTCGCTATATGTAGCGGAACCAACTAAAGGAAATAACATTTTATAAGTAAAGAGGAGCATATCCCGGGGATCAGGCAATGACTTCTTCCACAATTGGAGATAGTATAAGGTCTAGGCCTACGGTATTGTATCTTTTGACTGAAATACCGATATAATATATATAATCAATTTTTTGTTTATTATACTTCCAATAATGAATATTATATCCTTCCTTATAGTGTAAATAATATGTTTATCGATGTTGTATTCCAAATTCTCTTTACTATGACACACATTCAAAGAAATTTTATATCAGCCACGAAAATTCACCTTAAAATTCCACTTCCCCAAATTTAGACGTAATCTGCGCGACGATGCGACGCTGACTCTAATCAAACTGTGGTATTGTAAAAATTCAAAGTGTATGGTTTGGAGGTTTGTGGTCTTCCATAAATTCTGATAACTTTGGGTACGGTACAATCGTCGTGTCGTGGTTGTAAGGTGCAACAATTGGGAAAATTAACCTCAAATTACTACCATCCTTATTTAAAAGTCACAAGTGTCATGATTTATTCATAACACCGTAACACCCCACGTATGTGGTTCCTACATGGCTACTCCATACAATACGACGCATGGCTTTAGCTCGGGTTGAGGCGCAATGTATGCTCAATTGCGTGTAGTTTTGCGCTATTATAGCGAAATGTTTTAGGCTCCGACCAGCAGCATTGTAATAGTTCATTGGCAACGGTTTCGATTCATCGGGCCAACAACAATTTGTCCAACGGTACTCGAAATACAGTCTAGCAAGGTGTTTATGAATATTAATTACTTTCTATTGAGTCAAATATCACAGTTAAATTTTAAACAAACTTTTTCAGATTTTCTTAAAAAAATATTGAGAACACAATATTAGCACACAGGCTCGCACCCAGTGGGAGGTCGACAACAAAAAATTCAACCGAAGAGCTTTTACAATATATTTATTAAAATATCCCAGCCAATTCTGTAATATGACGATGCTCTCTAGCCTAATCTGTTTAACCAGCTGTATATTATGACGTAAATCAGGATAAAAGGAAGCTTAGCGAAACGATGCTCGGGGCAATGTATTTTTGGATTAAAATCTACCCATTCATAAGTCAATGTGCCTGGACGCTCTGATGTTGTTAAAGGCTTACAAAAATAGTCGGCAACTACATTGGCGTTGAACGCGTAGAAGTTTGGAGTCTCTTTGGTAAAAGTGCAGAAGCCTGTTGCATAGGTTGACCATAGCAACGAAAACGTGGGGGTGGCTGCTCTGAGGGGCGTCGTTCCAACACTCCTAGCTACACTACATCACGAACCATTTGAAAATTCAAATGGGCTCGTTTCGTTAATTAAATTTTGTAAAAATTTCGAGTCAAAGTTTCACGCGGCATATTGCAATATTGTGGTATTAGCAAAAAATGTGTCTCAATTTTGTTATCTTTTAAGTAAAATTGATTTCTCCGAATACTCAAAATTCAATAATTATAGATCAGGTATTAGTGGAGTTTACACCCTTTCTGACTTATATATTGACCAGTTACAAATACGTTGTTTAAACCTTTTTAAATTGTGCACAAAACACATTACTTAAACTTTTTTAAATTCTGCTGAAGCATATATTTGATGCTTACGGTTGCTGTTTTGTAATGATATCAATAACAAATAAATAAATAAATAAATAAATAAATAAATAAATAAATAAATAAATAAATAAATAAATAAATAAAATAAATAAATAAATAGATAAATAAATAAATAAAATAAAATAAAATAAATAAATAAATAAATAAATAAATAAATAAATAAATAAATAAATAAATAAATAAATAAATAAATAAATAAATAAATAAATAAATACATAGGAGGAGCGCAAGTTCATTATTTTACGCACGAGACAATTTATAGCAGGCGCACCAAGTCATTATTTCACAAATGAGAAAGGTTATTTGAAGGTGTTTTCTGGCTTGGCTTTTTCATTTATAATACATAATGTTCTAATTTACGACTAACAGCTGAGACAATGTCTTGAAAATCTCACAATGTTTCATTTTATACCATTCGCAGACCGTCTTCCAGATTTACCAACAGCGACATTAAACGTACTTGCTAATTCACAGAAAAAATGTATCTGTTACTTTAATAAGATACTTCTACGCCCAAACGTTAAGCCTATTGATAACACTGTTGTTCATGTTGAAGTGGAAGTCATTGATTTATTACTATTATATTTGCTATGTAATTTGATAACCAGACAAAACCAATATAAACAAATAGTAAGTAATCAAATTAACATTTGTAAGCTAAAATATCGACACAGTTTATCCGTGCGTTTCCGTATCACTCTGACCACTTTCACGATGTTGAAGATGTACGGTACTTGAATGGGAATTGTGTTTATGCCAATAAATTGTAGCATGTTAATGCCATGTCGTGATGGGGGTGCACTGCGAGACACTGCTACCCTAATTTTGGCTGGTGCCTTTCTCAGTTTATATCTTCAAAAATATTATTTCAACTTACAACCGTGAGTTCGATAGTCGAATTCGATATATTGCGTCAACTTCCACAATACTAAGGTGCCTCCCCAACAAATAAATTTCTGGCGACGTTCTTGGAAAGATAATAATAGACCAAATTATATATTATCGAGTGGAAGGAAAATGTCTGAAAATAGTAACATCGTCCAATAAAAGCCTAAATTAGAATTTGACAATCCGGAATTAAAAACAAAATCGGAAATGTTTGAGTTCTAGTGTCGATTAACCCAACGATTATTAGCCTTATCTCTCATGTGTGTGCTAGATATGGTGGGAAAATAGATGGTTTGAGAGAAAAATGTAAATACAGCTTTTCCACCAATTTATTCGCACAACATTCAATAATTTTAGATATATTTCATTTGAACAACTTTGATAACTTGCATAATAACGGAACTTTAAATGTTTGAACCAAAGTTTATGTCTATTATGTTTAATTTTCCAAAACCACCCTAAAATGTCAGCCGTACCATTGAATACGTTCCAAAGAATGATTTAACAAAAATTTAAATACTGCTTTGTTAACCATCTTTATTATTACAGTATTGAAATGTTATGTCTAATATGCTCGATTCTCGATTTGGCTGCATCGCTTTTAAGCTCAGACTAGGCTTGGTGCGGCCTTAGAGCTGAACCGACCTTGAAAGCTAAATTCTCGCCTCTGGCAGATACATAAAGATTTGTATAAAATGTCGTATCGACATCTTCTGCCGTAATAGTTTGTTAAACCAGAAGAGCGGAAAATGTTAACATAACGGAAAATTTTACGCGCTTAATATTATCTCGTAATGTACCAATGTAAGGTACTCAAGAAGGTCAGTTTTATTCGTTTCTGGCTAGGTAACATTTTCTGCGGAGCAATTAAAATTAACCATTTAATGCTGAAGTTATTTAGCCGATCGTTTAATTGTTCACAACCTCGAGTCGAGACCAGGATTTATACGTGCGTGACGTATACAAGAGGCGTACGTAAAACACTAACCTATCTGTGATAGATTTGTTGAATTCTTTAAGTAATCTCGTAAGTGACCGAGTTCGATAGAATATTTTACAACGTATCACTTCACTGCAATATGCAAGGCATCCCAATGTTCCTAGTTTTCCGTTTTATAGTGGTGGGCATTAATGGTTAATATTTTGAATCTTTTACAATAAGTCTGAACTCAACAATCATTTAAAGTTACATTTCAATGTGGACAAAATAGTTGGAACTATCTAGAAATATATGTCCTTTGGGAAGCAGAATATATATAATACTTTACTGTACATCACGACTAAATGCTGAGAGGCGAAGAAAATTAGCTGTACACTGGCTCATGTCACCTTTAAGGGTCATATGTTGTATGACTTAAAAAAATAGATTGGTGTTATATACTGAAAAACAACTTAAGCTTTTGTTTGATCTAAGTATTGTACATAACTAGAGCTTATGAGAGAGATGAGGTTAAGCTTTTCTTGAAAAGAGCATAGCAGCCATTTCACTTTTAACGACGAAATAACACATTGGCCTTTACCCTGAAGCAATTAAAAGACAAATTGCCAAGCTCTGTTGTTCAGGGGGTATTTGAATTTTTTAATTTTTCAATTTTCTCAAAACTAGATTTTCTCAAAATCCGCGCCTTTCTGGTACGAAGGCGATTGCTGAGTCCGCGGGGGGATGAGGAGTGAGGCTAAAAATGGTTTTATGGCGCCCCAACACTCACGGCCGTGAACCCTACCCCCATGCACAATCATGGTTTACACCCAAGCAATCACTCAAGATTAGTAATGTGAATCTTCGAAAATTATTCTGCACTCACCGATCACTTAACGTTTTAAAACGCATAACAATAGAAGCTACTATAAATGGTTCCTTTGAGATACAGTAATCAATGTAGCCTAAGAAAGATATATTATCCTAATCGACTTCTATAGTTATGGCAGTAAGTTTCCTATTTAAGTTTCTATTGAAGTCTAAATTTAAAATTCACAAAATTATCTTTTGTACGTCAAGATATTAATTTTTTTCAATACGATTATGCTATTTTTGGAAAAATTGCATGATATGAATAAGAATAAAATGAGGCCTTATTATAACCGAGTGGTTGGAACTTTACGTGAAAGAGCTGTTGCGAAATATGAAGATATAATATTTTTGACAGTTTTAGAAACATCAATATTTGATGAAATATTTTGGTTCAGTTTTCTATGATATATTACATTTTGTCCTTCGCTTACGGCTCATGAGAACAAACCATAATTTTTAGCAGTTAATTTTTTTAATAAAATCTCGTGAAACACGCAACTATAAAATTTACGGCAGCTGCGTTTATGTTGACCATTTCTTATATTTCAAGATATTATGTTAGCTTCAAAATTATCCAGGGTATCAATAGCAATTACGTTAAAACATAAAGCTATATTGTTATCAACCGGTGACAATGAGACATTTTTTCGACTATGCGCTTAGATTTGTGCTCAATTCTGTAGCAATTTGATTACAAATTCTCTGAATATAAAATCATTAAAATTAAATTTCTTTGAAATTGACAAATGCTGTGCAATTGTGGTTGTCTGAAGGAAGCCACGAACCTGTGGTTTGAAGCTTACGAGAAGACACTATACTAGCAACTATATAAAAACCGTAACGGAAGGAGCGTGGTTTTATTTATAAGTTATTTAGGGTAATACCTTGCAGCAAGCTGCGTTTGATGTATATACTACCGTAAAAATTCTGGTATCCAGAACCCGTTGAATAGCATAAACCTCGTTGACCCAAGCCACATCAAAAACAACTGAAAACAAATGATATATACCTGGTAGTCTCTAGATAACCAAACCATCGCGCCCGGGTTATAGAAAAACCTGTATATATAAACCATTGTTTACTTGGCGCCCTGTACACAATTGGAACCAAACTACTGCGACATACTATATCCTGTAAAACGAAAATACCTTTCTTCGTAAGCTGATCATGGCTCAATTTCAGTTTTTCGAAAACAGAGAAGTTCGAAAGTTGTCGCGTGCAATGCCTAAATTGGCAGGGCCGATTTAGCTCATATTTTCACTTTTCATGAAATATTCGTTCGTTTATTCAGTCCGCACATCTATGTGACTGCCTAGTGTATATATATTTGAAATAAGATAGCTTGACATCTGTTGAGAAAGCTCTTGTAATACTTATAAACGTATTTAATTTTTACTCAAAACGAAATAATGCAGCATTAATATTTTTAAAACGGTTAGTAACGCCATAAACTTTATTGCTAACTAAACGCTACAGATCTTTATAAACATCATACAACATCAAAACTTTTGAACCAATGTACAGATTTCCCTCCGCTGGACGTGGTACCTACAAAACCTCAATAAGATTGTCTAAAACAGAAAAAGTCGTATATATGTAAATCGTATTAGACAATTCAAAACTAAATTTATGTGCTGTTGCAATCATCACACACTTCCAAAACGCGTTCAGGACTTTGAATGAGCCAGAAAAAGACCTTTAATTCTTGAGATTTATTTATAGTTTTTTCATTCAAACTGAAGTTCAATTTCCGGGCCCTTGAGCTTTGTTCAGTTTAAAAAACATTACTCTTCGGGGAATAAGAAGACGATAATAATAATAATTGTAATAACCATTGAGACTCTCGTTGGTTAATATAGCAAAAATGAAGATTACTTTGCCTTTTAAATCTAATTTCTACCCAAGCCTAAAGTTGCAAACTAACGTTGTGGAATGACAGTCAGCATTATTTTCATTTACAATTTTTTTACTTTAGAATGTCAGTCTGTGTGAGCCGCTAAAAAGCAACTCTGAAAAATGTGTATTAAATCAGAGAAGCATAATTCTTAAAGGGTTTTATGTATTAAAATAATAAACACTATATAGTGAAATTTATTACCTTACCAAGGACTCATTATTGCTTCACTTCAACCTTAAATTGTAACGCTCTTAGTATTGTGCTGTTACTTCACAAGTAAAAGTTGTATTTTTGGTAACTTTTACAACAGGAATTCTTATACGTATTTCTTGCACTGATTCTGCTGCAGTCAGGTACGCAATCCTGAGCAGAGCCGTCGGCCAAATTCAAATGCTACACTAAAAATTCTTACACAAACTAGCAATCTTAAAACTGTAGTGCCACAATAGTTCGTGTTTATGCTGTTTATACAATGTATTGTGACAGCATTTTCTACTGTTCGAATTACGTTTTGTATAACACAATCATATAACCTCTATCTACGGCAAACGCGAACACTTTTGTAGCGTCGGACTGGCAGCAAATCACAAATCAGGTGATAACTCTAATTAATCGGTTTCGGGACCTCACATCTGTTGGGACAGGTGAACACTTGTGCTGATATTTATGGTTTTATATGTATTTATATAATTTCTCGCCACTGTAGTCATTGAAAGATGATTACTTGATCAAAATTAACTAACTGCTAGACGCCTGTATGATTGCACTTCTATAGCAGAGTTTTACATTTACCATTTGACGTGATACGTCGATTTTCTATCTTCACCAATGGAAATAATCATGCAAACATGAGAAAGCTTTGGAGGATCACACATATATAAATAAAGATTAATAGCTAACAAGGGAATTATAAAACAATTGCTATTGTGGTTAGCTTTCACGCATTTGAATGTTCCTTAGCTTTTGGGCTTCAGAAACGAATGGACGAATACTCGACGTTAGCAAATATATATGATGGTGAACTCTTTGAGTTTCACTTATCGAAGGTGATATTTTGAAACTGTTAAACCAAGGTATGCTTAAACATACATGCCGAAGCAGGTGTCAGGGGGCTTAAACCCCTAAGGCCTCGAATACATCCGTCCTCCCGAAGTCCTGGTATACCCACCTCTCTGATGGTACCACCCTACTCTCCGAAATTTTTAACTCAAAATGGCAAAATAGGTACATTTATTGGTGTATATAAACTAAAAGGCATTCTGTAAAGTTGTGAAAAGTTTGTATTCCTTCATTGTTGATTTCATATTATCAAAGTCTCTTTACTGGACAGGGTAAATGCGCGAGTGGTGGCGTCAATGCATATAATGCTATATAACATATCACTGTTATCGAAATAAGATTGCATGAACTTAACCCGTAAAGTATTTATACTCGAAAAATATTATTTTGCAATGTTTGCCCACAGGTTTTAAATTAAAATGATATTTTACGACGATAATCATGGTTATAACAGCAAAAACTCAAATCACTGGTATGATGTGCTGCTATGGGCACATATGCGAAACAATTTGAGTTAAATTCAGACATAGCGGCGGGCGGTCATGCCAAGGGCGGTAGAGACCCCCACGGGGGGTCGCGGCCATCCCAGGGGGTAACCCCCTGGCCGACCACATTTTCCTAGGGGAAGGTCGTGAGGACCTTTTTTTGGTCCTAGCAGCCATAGTTTTCGCCTATGAGTTCAGTTTGTGCACTAGGGTCCGACCTCAAAACTGGTCGAGGCGGGGGGTTTTGGGATCCTCACCCCCCCCCCCCCCCTTCGGAGTTTCCGATTCTGAGAAGTGTAGATTGCATTCTTAGCATTTATAATTCTGAGAATTGTGTAAAATGTAAACTTTCTATTTACCGACAGCTGGCAGTTCATGTTTACAGCAAATTCGCCAAACAAAACCATACACATTTGCCTTTAAGAAGATTCTTCATATTCGAAGCAGACACGGCATTATTTTGCAGCTAAAATAGCTAACTTTGTATTTGATCGCACACGACTATTCTTTACACCTTGTGTGACGGCCTTATATTCACACTTTGTGCGTGCTGTTCTGTAAGTTCGCCTATTTTTGAGGTGTTTTTATGGGTCTCATCAACGTCTGGTTACTTGTATTTTTACCGCGCTCTAGAGCCAAAAGAATCTAATGTTAAAATTGTTTTTGTTTAATTTCGAAATTTCATGTGGTATGGGTCTGTGACATAAGAAAGCTCGCCCGTGGCTTTTGTCTACTGAGCTATCGGGTGCGACTCCTACGGCGATGGAGTGCTCCAGTGCTATTTTAGTGCTGAGTTCGTGGTTAATCCACCGTGGACCATAGCAGACATTCAATATCTAGAAAAGCAATACGTAACTGAACGAAGTAGATGCACAGACATCAGCCAATTGCTCGC
>JASANE010022805.1:0-22245 GCA_030248225.1 Trileptium ribeirensis | reverse complement strand
CATAAACTCTGTTAAGGCACCATGTTCGATCTAAAATGGTGGCTTTGTTTTATCAATCGGTTTTCGAAAAATGATAACTTGATTAATGCTAACATATCTGTAGCCATTATATCCATTTGCCGAATGGTTACTTCGTTTCTTGTCCTCAAACCCTATGAGACATGAGTCGTCTACCGTTCGCCGCACACTCGTGGACTGACACCCTTTCGAGTTTGCACCTTTCATGATGTAGTATTACAGAGAGACTTTCTCGCGGCGAATCATGTAACGCTACAATTCATTACGTTTGAAGCCTGCATCTGAGCGAAATTTATTGGGTCAGTTTCATCAAAAACAAGAACCTAAATTTCGAAAAAAAATTCAAAAGCTTTCGCAGTTTGCAAAAGATAAACGTTAGTGAAGCTATTTTTTTGCATTTTAGCTAAGTCGTAATGACTTGAACCACGTCTGTAAATTAGACAGAGCTCTACAAAAAACTTAAAAACCCGGAAGAGCAATTTTTGGCTTGAACGGACTGCATGACGTAAAGAAATATAAAATTCAACCAACACAAAATGCATTCTTTGCGCATTTAGACCAATTTTTTGCGTTATATTTTTAAATGAAAAAAGTTTCACAGCTATTATATAATCGTCTTTATTGAAACATTCGATCGGAGTTTTCTAAAATATCAAAAGTCTAATATGTGTCACGAATAACCCATCAATGAAATAATACACTTTCGTAATGTTTATTATAAGCCAAATAGAATAATTCAAATGTGGAACAAACGATTCGGCGAATTGAACCCGGATGTATGACTACGAGCGCTTACAATGTTATAGACAGAAACAACAATGGTATATGATAATAAATAGGAAAGGACTACGTGCATTCAGTCTTTTAAACTGCGGTCACAGTCATATAGTTGATGTCGACCATTGTTCACAAGAAGGAACCACAAAGGATCACCTATGTAATTTCTACAACGGGTAGTAAAATGAACTACAAAGTCTCCGGACAGTTGATGTCGACCATTGTTCACAAGAAGGAACCACAAAGGATCACCTATGTAATTTCTACAACGGGTAGTAAAATGAACTACAAAGTCTCCGGACAGAGATTGCTGAAGTAACATCACGCTTTATAGACAACGGTGACTAAACAGCATCCGTGCATAGCTCCGGGTTACAACCGTAAGTGATTCTTTTTGTTCGAAGTAAAGTAAATAATAATGGCATGTATAACGCGCCACAAAGCGTTGCAGACGCGCAAGAGATTGTCAGAATATACAATAGTCAGAATGCAAGTTAGTAATATCACTCTGGCGAACTGGCAGACGATAACCAATTTAGATTCAAAAGCGGACAAAGTACAACAGACGCAGACTTAAACCTGAGGATACTAACGAAAATAGCTTAGAGACAAAGGAAACAGCCTCCACGAGGTATTCGTCAACATAGAGGCATTGCATGACATTGTAAACAGATATTTCATATGATCGTGTCTCGTGATGACAACGTTCCCGAAATGTGCAAGGAAATTATCAAGGACACGTATTCAAAGAGCACAGCTCACTTCCAATGCAGGCAAGATCGTTCTCACGCCTTCCCGGTAACAGTGGCTTTGCGTCATGTACCGGCACGTAGTCCTTTCCTATTTATTATCATATACCATTGTTGTTTCTGTCTATAACATTGTAAGCGCTCGTAGTCATACATCCGGGTTCAATTCGCCGATGTGGCAAAGATTTATAATTATTCGTTTGTTCCACATTTGAATTATTCTATTTGGCTTATAATAAACATTACGAAAGTGTATTATTTCATTGATGGGTTATTCGTGACACATATTAGTTTACATGGTTCCCTGATATTTTAGAAAACTCCGATCGTTAAACTCATTCTGTTTCAATAAAGCTAATTTAACCCCTGTGAGGATTATATTAATAGCAAGTGGGCCTAATCGAAACTTTTTTCATTTAAAAATATAACGAATTACTGTGAAATTAAGCAAAAAATTGGTCTAAATGCGCAAGAATGCATTTTGTGTTGGTTGAATTTTATATTTCTTTACGTCATGCAGTCCGTTCAAGCCAAAAATTGCTCTTCCGGGTTTTTAAGTTTTTTGTAGAGCTCTGTCTAATTTACAGACGTGGTTCAAGTCATTACGACTTAGCTAAAATGCAAAAAATAGCTTCACTAACGTTTATCTTTTGCAAACTGCAAAAGCTTTTGAATTTTTTCGAAATTTAGGTTCTTGTTTTGATGAAACTGACCCAATAAATTTCGCTCGATGCAGGCTTCAAACGTAATGAATTGTAGCGTTACATGATTCGCCGCGAGAAAGTCTTTCTTGTAATACTACATCATGAAAGGTGCAACTCGAAAGGGTGTCAGTCCACGAGTGTGCGGCGAACGGTAAACGACTCATGTCTCATAGGGTTTGAGGACAAGAAACGAAGTAACCATTCGCAAATGGATATAATGGCTACAGATATGTTAGCATTAATCAAGTTATCATTTTCGAAAACCGATTGATAAAACAAAGCCACCATTTTAGATCGAACATGGTGCCTTAACAGAGTTTATGGAGTGATTTATTGATTATTTTAACGTTGTACACTGCAAATAGTAAATTTAGAGAATTTTTTATTTAAAGCCTCACCCCCGAGCCGGAATCAGTTCCTCATTCTATGCCACATGATACTCCATGCAATATTTTTATCGAACAGAGAATCGAATTATTTGCATTAGCTCACTCTAATCTACCTAGTTGGACAGTGATGGTCAGAGAATGATGGTCAGGGTCATCTATTATTTTAGTTATTTGGAAAATTTAAGTTTCTCATTTACCCGCCCGCTCGTAGTTTCTGCGTATCACGGAACTGCTATGAATACCTAAACCTACTCAGTTGTAGAGTGTTCAATCCTTTGTATATAATCATTTCAAATATTTGTTGCTCCGAACTATCGAGTAAATCAAGCCATAGCAAGAAATCTACTTAGTCTTCAAGTGTCAAATCCTTCGGATAGAACGATTTTATATATTTATGGCTCCGCATTAAAGAGCAAATCACGCCATAACGCGAATATAATTTTTTCATCCCTATACATTTGCGCCATCGTTTATCTTAAGACCAAACATGAAAACATTATGGTGATATTGGCTATTTAGAAGGGAAATCCCTCTGCACGTGAAGACGCTAAAAACCTACTGATATAAGACATCTTTATAACAGAATCACGCGTCATGGAATTTAAATAAGCTGCCTTAACGTAGTCTGGTTGAACCAATCCAAATTAAAAGAAAGACATCATAACGAGTCCTTAATTAGTAGCACATAGAATATCTCTTTCTAAACAATTTTTTCCACATTTACACAACATTTGAGGTAGTCAGTTATTTTACGATTTTAATAGTTGTTTCGATTTCATGAATATTCGACACGTGTTACATTTGACGTTAATTTTACGTTTTGCATTCATTAACGAGGCTTACGTGTTCACGTCGACACATCAACTTCAGTCACTTTTGGATAAAGGTAAGAAGTTCAGTATGATAGAATGCCGTCGTAATAAATGCTTTGAACACTGTTTCTTCTTGTGTTTAATTTTAGGGTGTATAAAGCCAATAATTCGTGTGTTCCAGGATTTCTTTATTAGGTGGTACTTGAATGCAGATCGTGGGCAGGTCATTCCGTTGCTAATTGAGTTGATTGCTTTTATACGGGCAGTGATATATACTTGATAAACGAATACATATATTCACACCTGAATTATGTATTAATATCAATGTATTAATTTTGTTTTCTAAACTACAAAAAGCTATCTATCGCTCAATATCTGATAGAACCATGATGCGTTAGGCCTCTTCAAGTGGCCGAGGTGTGTTTGTCGTCTGTAAATTTATATGTATAGCAACACATAAACTAAGTTACAACCATTAGTTCGATCTGTATCTGTTCACCGTAAGTGAGAAAGCACTCGTTCAAGATCAACATCGAACGTTCATTCAGCGCTGTCTGCTCGCTCGTAAGCGCTCGCGACAGTCCAGTCGCGACCAACTACTCGCGAGCGATCATTCGCGGCCTGTACCCGCTGGCGGTAACGACCGAGTGATCGCTTGTATGCACTTATTTTTGTCCGCTGCTGTAAACGAATGAGTAGGTTCTCTTGCTGTGAGCCCTCGTGTCGGACAGCTATACAGTCGTGCATAGCTGGAGTGCTCCGTGATTGCTCCTCGCTGAAGCTTAAACAACTGAAGACTTGCGTATGAACCGCTAGGTATGTCAGTATTAAAAATCTGTTGTTGATTTGCACCTATTCTAAACCGTAAAGAAACTGGTTTTAAAAATCCTTATTTAGAAAATCATTGTAATAAATTGAATGGAAGAAAGTAATCGAGGTAGCATTATTTATCAAGATTGCTGTCCAGCTCGGCTAACCAGTGTTCAGCAAATTCAACGCTCGGATCGTAATTATCTTCGTTTAGAGAGCGAGCCAAGGTCGGATGCCATAATTTTAGCTCCAGGGACTTCATAATACAGAAGCCATCGATTTATAGGTTCCACTCTTCACACAAAGTTGCTCAAATGACTGGTTGTGTGATTTTTGCAAGCGAGCACCAATTTCGTTTTCGGACTCAACAATGTTCAGCAAATGGGGTCTGCCGCTACGGAGATGATCTGTAACTGAACCAGTTTTACTGAATCAATCGTTCATTTTGAAAATAAAGCAAACCATTGGCGGTTTAGAATCGGAACAGTTTGTCCACATTCGAATAACACCACTGAAATTGTGAAATTTTGAGCACACCCAAACACACAATATTTTGCCCTTTTAATAAGAAATTCGCGACTGCTCCATAATTGGTGACTACAACAAATTATAATATTGGTCTAAAGCAGAAATAAAATTGTATACGATTATCTGTCTTGGTCGTGGCATACGGACGCTTTGAAGTGTTACACTTACTTATGGGACACCCAATAGATATACAACTGTAATGGTTCAGTTATTAACGTATGATATAGAATCGCCATACAAAATCGGATATGAGAGAACCTGTGATGAGAGAAAACTGAAAAAATTACGCCATCCGACGCGGGAAATTGTGTCTTAACTGTAAGAATACAGCTAAAATATAGCATAAAACATTCTTATTGTATGTATACTTGTAATTTAGTTAACACATTGCATGGTTTAATTATAATATGCAATATATTATGCTTTGGGTCAATGCTAAAGCGGGTTGATTTTTGTCAAACAGTCTTTCAGCTCTGTCACTATTACGACCACATCGTTCTTTATTTTGTTCCCATTGTTCACGATAAGCAAGCTAATGTAGCTGATCCACACAACTGTGACTAAAGCTTTTCAATCAAAGTAAGATGTAGTGTACAAAAAGTAAAATGCTGTTTAGGAATTGCACACATTGCAAGCGTTTAGGTATTTAGACATCGAAGTGTCTCCTAATTTTACTTCTCATCGTATAAGTAATTAGACGGGCAATTACGTGATGTCCACACAAAATCAACGCAAATAACACAAAAAATTTAACTCAAAGGCCCCTGCGACAAATTCCCGCAGACAAAGTGTGGAATTTTCGTCAGGAGCTATGTATATTATTTTAGAAAAAAAGCTGTTGAACATTGCGTACGACTATTACAACACCCAAATACACCGAATTCGAGCATTGAAAAGGTTTGATACAATTTTATGTATGTTATTTTATACAAACTTCGGTTCCTCTGTATTGATATTGTGTTTTTGTTACCATTGGATTTGTCCTAAATGGGAGCAAACCATAATACGGCAAGGTCGGGTCCTCCATTTCGTGGTGAACTTAACGCCTGATATGCTATCATGTCACAGTACATGGTACTCAAAGGTACGCGTCACCTAGTAATCATTCATAGATTATAATAGGTACAACATTAAATATATTCGCCACGGAAGCATACAAAATGATAAATCAAGTTTTTGAGGTGTTGATAAAAATTACCGGATCTATTTGTATAGTGCTGGTCAGATTTGCATTTATATTTTACAAGCAAACCTCTTATAGACGCCCCTAACATTAAAGCGTTGAAAAACGGCTTGAAAGAAGTTAATCTAACATCGTTCTTAAATCATGATAGAAACCTATAATCAGCTGTACGAGGAATAACCCCTTGCTGATTGTCTTTTTATTCAATTGTATACCCTTTTCTTATAATGTCTTCACTGTGAATTAATATACCATTTGTTCTACCTAACAGCAATACGACGAATCTCCAGCGGTGCGTTTCACGGCATGTTAATCCGGAACACATGGGTAGTAGTAATGCTTTTAGAAGTTATTGTAGCAATTATTTTTTTAAATGCTAAGGAATGGAAAACGTGAATTGAGGAGGTTAACAAACGTTGAATTATCAAAACATGGTGTTTCATGTAGGGGGTTTATAATGGACGCTTTTAATATTCCATTTTTGGGTTAAGCCTGTGTAACCGGATAAAAAGCCGGGTACTTAAATGTGGTAGTGGTCCTTAGCTTAATGCACATTGGCATTTTGAAAAGTTAAGGTGGGTTAACACGTCAAACTTTTTGCTCAAATTTTGAGCTTAAAGTCTGACCAAAATTGGAAGTATTTTTTGGTGACTTCGAAAGCATGAACACAGTCAAATAGGGATACGCAGTAGAACTACAAATTTCTGAACTTCAATTTTGGATGCGCTGGGGCCGATAATGGGCGCTTTCGATATTTATATCTCGTTTTTGGCTTAAAAATCCAGTATCACCGGAGAACAGGTCGGTCACATGAGGATGCATTTCTTCTTAGCTTGACGCACATTGGGTTTTGAAAAGTTAATTAGGATTCACACGTCAAACTTTTTGCTCAAATTTTGCGCTCAAACTTTGATCAAAATTTGGAAGCATTTTTGTGAATTTGAATGTGTGATCACTGTTGGAACTTCTGTAGCGTATTGCCTAAGTCCATCAGGGACAAGCAGAAAATTTGAACTCAACATTTGCACTCATGTTTTGATGCACTGTGATTTGCCATTTTTCCGTTACCAATCTGGCCTGTCCACAGTGGGGTGGGGGGACCCCCCACTTTCCAAATCCCCCCATGTTCGTGAGATTTTCCCCCATGTCCGTCCACCCCCACTCGGCCGAAACCCCCCATGTTCCACTAATTCCAAAAATTTTTCATGTCTGAAAATTTATGTTCTTTGTTTGCAAATTGTTTTTTAAACATTAATTACCACTATTTATAATGCTAAAATATTGTTTTTTAGCTTAAAAGTACGTTCACAGTAGTAAAAATGCATGAAAATATGGAAATATTTTGTATTTTTAAGCAAAATTTGTCCCCCCCCACTTTGAAATTTCCCCCGAAGTCGCCCCACTTTTCGGAGCGCTGTGGACAGGCCAGCCAATCAGAGTCAAATTTTGACCAAAAAGTATGACATGTGAATGCAGCTTTAGAGTTTCGCAGCATCTGCTTCACAGTGGCCGGGCGAGACCTTTAGAACGCAAGGTAACAAGGTGCGAAAAGTAAAAATATATGGCTTAGCCGACCAGTATCTATAGTATAGCATCATGTTTTTTGATGGACTGATAATATGTATTAGCAACTCAGTTTTTGTATACAGAACCAAACTGACTACCGATGGTTCAGTAAAATACAACCCATACATTTTACATTTCGGTGCAGGTTTAAGCGTAGATGATGTTCAAACAAAATCTGAAACGTGTATGTGTGTATAGCTCATGATTTCATGAAAAATAATTGGTAAATCCTGTCCTGTCCGCCTTGGCTGGATGGGAATTCCCACTTTGCAAACTCCGTGTTCGTGAGATTTCTCCCATATCCGCCCCCCCACTCTGATGAAACACCCAATGGTCAACTAAATCTAAATATCTTTTTGTCTCAAAATTTATGTTTTATGTATGCAAGATGTTTTATTAAACATTAATTACCACTTTTTCTAATGCTAAAACGTCGATTTTTAACTTCAAAATACATAGAACACAGTCAAATTGCATGAAAATATGATATATTTAGTATTTTAAGCAAAATTCTTTCCCTCTACACTTTGAAATTTCCACCGAGAATAATCATGGGGACCCCCAAGTTCCGCCACCCCTCTTTTCGGAAGGCTTTGGACAGGTCAGAAATATATATATGATTTTGTTGTTGCCTGCTGATGCAGTTAACTTATTAGTTTGTCTCACCGGCAACCGGTGAATTGCGAATGTTGAATATGCAATTTAGAGAGACATCCATAACTATATTGTGCAGAAACTTACAAAATGAAGCTAATATCAGCCATGTTGCATGGATAATTATTGATGAGATACATTTGTTTATCGCGTATTTAGGTACTCACTGTGTACAACTACTTAGAGAATGATTTGGTCACAAAGTCAGTAAGCTCGTGCCCGTACGGATATATTGCCGTTTTCATGTATTTTTGATCTACAGACTTACTCAAAAACACATTTTACCCAGCTTTACAGATTGAATAATAACAATCGGGCAGACCGTGCAGCTACCTACAAGATGAATTGCTATATTGGCATCTCCACATGTCCAAAATTTTATCTGGAGGCTTTGACCTTGGGGGCTCCACAGTTCTAACCTGGTGGAATTTCTCCCAGCTTAGCTGGGGTGGGGAAAGCTTACGCCTACCCCGGTCAACTGTTTTTTTGTAATTGCATTTTTCCGTGTTTTCATAATATAATGCTTTGTTTACTACATATCTTTTAGGACGTAGGATTTTGATTAAAATAGTTAAACGGGCCTTTGAAACTCAAAGTTAGCTAAAACAGTCATGTCTCAACCGACACTTCACCTATATCGTTGCTTACCTACCCTGTGGGGTCGTGTAAACAGATTGAACCTGCGATACCCTAAATACGCAATATGTTTGTATAAATCAATGGTTAATTTTGTATATATTCAAATCCCAGAATTCATTTAGGCGAATAAGCTACTAAAGATATCAGATAAATCAAGCTACTAGTAAGTGTTGTATCAAATAAATTATATTTTTTTCTGTTGTACAACAACTAAAGCTTGCAGACTTTTTTATCTGTTTTGTGAGTTTAGTCTGAATTGAAATTTGTGTTATTGCATTGCAAATTTAGTCCAACTTATGGTATTTTTTGCTATTTTAGCCGCATCCTTCAGAATCTAAAATTTTTATTCATTAAGACACAGTGCAATAATCTGCTATTTTGTTTTTCATGTCTATTTGGTATTCAAGCACCTTTTACCAGGGAGTAACTGGAATTTTGGTTCGGGCGGAGATTTTGTTCCGTTTGCGGTTCCTGCAAAAGCCGCACCGGAAACGGAACACAATCTCTGCCCGATTTCTCAGCAAAGATTAACTCAGCAAATTTCAATGTGCAACGTAAACATTTGCAATAGCAATTTTTCGTTTTGACCCTACAGGAGTTTGATAGCAAACCAAACACAGGTCGATGCTTATAGTAGCTATTTTACCCATTCAGAAGCCTGAGGTGTATGTTAGAATAAAATCGGTCCAACTCCAAATGGATTATTCGGAAGTGCTTCACTGTCAGCTTGGCTAATAAGATAAATTGTGTCAAACACCAAGCAGTGCGCTGGGAAAGAATTTTGCTAAGAATTGAATATATCATATTTTCATGATTAATCTATTATATGTATTTTGGAGTTAAAAATCGACATTTTAGCATTTGAAATAGTGGTAATAAATGTTTTAAAAAATATTTTGCATACAGAAAACATAAATTTAGAGACAAAAAGATATTTAGATTTAGTTGACCATTGGGTGTTTCATCAGAGTGGGGGGGGCGGATATGAGAATACGCAAACCAGTTTGCAAAGTGGGAGTTCCCATCCAGCCAAGGCGAACAGGAACAGATTTACCAATTATTTCATGAAATCATGAGCTATACACACATACACGTTTCCAATTTTGTTTGAACATCATACGCTTAAACCTGCACCGAAATGTAAAATGTATGGGTTGTATTTTACTGAACCATCGGTAGTCAGTTTGGTTCTGTATACAAAAACTGAGTTGCTAATACATATTATCAGTCCATCAAAAAACATGATGCTATACTGAGTATTGGTCGGCTAAGCCATATATTTTTACTTTTCGCACCTTGTTACCTTGCGTTCTAAAGGTCTCGCCCGGCCACTGTGAAGCAGATGCTACAAAACTCTAAAGCTGCATTCACATGTCATACTTTTTGGTCAAAATTTGACTCTGATTGGCTGGCCTGTCCACAGCGCTCCGAAAAGTGGGGCGACTTCGGGGGAAAATTCAAAGTGGGGGGGGGGACAAATTTTGCTTTAAAAATATTAAATACTTTCCATATTTTCATGCATTTTTACTACTGTGAACGTACTTTTAATATAAAAAACAATATTTTAGCATTATAAATAGTGGTAATTAATGTTTAAAAAACAATTTGCAAACAAAGAACATAAATTTTCAGACATGAAAAATTTTTGGAATTAGTGGAACATGGGGGGTTTCGGCCGAGTGGGGGTGGACGGACATGGGGGAAAATCTCACGAACATGGGGGGATTTGGAAAGTGGGGGGTCCCCCCACCCCACTGTGGACAGGCCAGATTGGTAACGGAAAAATGGCAAATCACAGTGCATCAAAACATGAGTGCAAATGTTGAGTTCAAATTTTCTGCTTGTCCCTGATGGACTTAGGCAATACGCTACAGAAGTTCCAACAGTGATCACACATTCAAATTCACAAAAATGCTTCCAAATTTTGATCAAAGTTTGAGCGCAAAATTTGAGCAAAAAGTTTGACGTGTGAATCCTAACTAACTTTTCAAAACCCAATGTGCATCAAGCTAAGAAGAAATGCATCCTAATGTGACCGACCTGTTCTCCGGTGATACTGGATTTTTAAGCCAAAAACGAGATATAAATATCGAAAGCGCCCATTGTCGGCCCCAGCGCATCCAAAATTGAAGTTCAGAAATTTGTAGTTCTACTGCGTATCCCTATTTGACTGTGTTCATGCTTTTCGAAGTCACCAAAAAATACTTCCAATTTTGGTCAGACTTTAAGCTCAAAATTTGAGCAAAAAGTTTGACGTGTTAACCCACCTTAACTTTTCAAAATGCCAATGTGCATTAAGCTAAGGACCACTACCACATTTAAGTACCCGGCTTTTTATCCGGTTACACAGGCTTAACCCAAAAATGGAATATTAAAAGCGTCCATTATAAACCCCCTACATGAAACACCATGTTTTGATAATTCAACGTTTGTTAACCTCCTCAATTCACGTTTTCCATTCCTTAGCATTTAAAAAAATAATTGCTACAATAACTTCTAAAAGCATTACTACTACCCATGTGTTCCGGATTAACATGCCGTGAAACGCACCGCTGGCTAAAACGTTGGGTCAGGGCAGCTTAAACACATGGAAAATCAATACGACCTTGTAGGCGAAGGCTAGCTGGAACATGATTTAACAACTTGTTCGCCGGCTACACTAATGCCTAAGCCACGAAATGGGATACGAAAATCAAAAGATCTATTATATGAGACCATTTTGATAAAAAACTACAACGCAAAGTATCAACAACTTACCTCTATGCCCTTGGCCCAGATTGTAAAAATTTCCTCGATTTCTGTGGCCACCATCGCTAGTGTAACCACTAAAATGTTTATAATATGGCGATCAATGTGTGTCAGAGGTTTGTCTTATCACTAACCAGGTAACAACCTTAAATGACACTTTTTTATTTAAGAATAGAATTACTCAACAAATCGAACAAATATGGCTTCTTCCAAAAAGTATCTTTGAGATTTTAACCGAAAAAAACGCCTGTGTCCTGCTGGTTAACATGACGCCACAAGACAGAGCATTGTATATGCAGCTCAAATATAAAAACAAGGGTGTATAAACATGATCTCATCGATGAGAGTAGGTTTTAATACTGGCCTATCACAGTGGGGGACCCCACTTTCCAAATCCCCCTATGTTCGTGAGATTTCCCCCATGTCCGTTTCCCCACACGGCCTAAACCCTCCATGTTAAACTAATACCACAAATTTTTTATATCTAAAAATTGTTTTTTGTTTGCAAATTGTTTTTAAACATTAATTACCGCTATTTGTAATGCTAAAATATCGATTTTAGCTTGAAAATACATTCACGGTAGTAAAATGAATGAAAATATTGAAATATTTAGTATTGCAAAATTTATCCCAAACTTTTAATTTTCCCCCGAGAATGATCTGGGGCACCTGAAGTTTTCCCCCACTTTTCGGAGAGCTGTGGACAGGCCAGTAATACATAATGCTAGTTATTTAACTGATAAGCAAACCAAGACGGCTAATGTCTAACTTGTTTACTTTTTAAAGACATTTGAATATGAAACAACTTTTAAATTATTATATTAAGCATTATTAACTGCTCTAACTCTGATTAACTAGTTATAAATGCAAGCAGGTTAGTTCATAGAGAATAGAATAAGCGAACGTGAGAGTAAAATCTGTATGAGTATCTGGCCGATGACACAACACATCAATGGAACAAGTAAACAGTTTGCTAATTGCTAATAATGATATAGAAAATGATTCCAGCAACACAGGTCAGTTAGATATATCCAGGATCAGCCACTTCGTTTTACGCCAATGCTTTTGCACTGCTTGAAATATATAAACACGGTATAGAAATGTTACAAGTACAAAATACCACGACTGCAATGGTGAATATACTTTTGTTGACATTAACTCATTCACACATTATTATATACATTTAGCTTACTAGCCGTTCTGTATGAATCATTGCATAGCAACGAAAACATCGCCATTTCTAATAATTACACATCTACAGTATATTACATAATAATGTAAAATATAACTGCATATACGCTCGTAACTAGTAAAATTAATAAATTACAAAAAGTGAGCAGAGAAATAGGCAAAATATTTGGTATCTTGTGTATGTATACATGTATTTCAACTAAATATTTAATATATTTATAACTATCACGTTTTAAACAATTGATGTCAAATCCGCCTTACAAAAACCCAGCTAAATGAAAAATTAACCAATTAGTGATGTCAAATAATTAGCCGATTAATTAACTAATTAGCACCCATGGCAAAATCATATATCTTTAAAAGCCACATATTTATGATTATAAGCATCGAAAAACCCCATCAGCGGAAAAAATAGCAATTTTAGGTGATTTCAATATTTGCATAAAATTAACAAGTTAGATAATTAATTAATTAGTATATACGGCCAAGTTTTAGAGCTTTTAGAGAATTGTCATATTCGTTAACACGCGACATAGAAAAGCCACGTATGCAATCTGTTTTTCATTTCTGAGCACTTTAAAATTTTTAAAAAAATTAAATGTAATAATTAATTGACTAATTAACTAAGTAATTAGTATGTTTTTAACGTCTTCAAATAGCAATAAACATCAGATTCATAATCAGCACGACAAGATAAGGTATATGCACTTAAATAATAGCTTTATACTAATTATTCATTTCAAAATAAACAATTTTTGCTTGAAAATGCTAAAAACAGGCTAACACGCTTAACTAATTAGTTCAGCGTGTTGGCCTGTTTTTAGCAATTTCAAGAAACATTTTTGAAATTTTTCAAGCAAATTTAGAAAAAACTATATATATATGTCTTGACCAAAAACTATGCGTGAGTAAACTTAAGGTGACCCCGCCAAACATCCTATTCTGTCATTACCGATATCGAATAGCAAAACCTTGTTACGGAAAACAGGCTTAATGTCATTCGGTTTTTCGCTAACAGAAAATTGGCAAATCAAATTAAGGTGTCACAAATTAGACCTTGTCTTCGAAATGAATTTCGGCTATTTCAGTTTGCCGAAATTATGTTCCCTAATGTAATGCATTATCATTTTAATTTGGATTATACAGTGTTCGCGAACAAATTTAATGCAAAATTAACGTTACAAACAAATAGACAAATTTTCGTTCACAAAAATTTGGGTAATTTTACATCAATTTTCGGGACCATAAAATGACTACATTTCAATCGCGAGCAATGTGATCGCGAACAGATTTACGCCGAATTTTAAGTGATCAAAAAGCGTTCTGTAACAAGTTTTATCCAAAAATACAAAATTGGAATGGTTGTTGGCTGGTTCACCTTAAGTTAACTCGCGCACTATTATATCTAAAATAGTATCGGATATTAGGCCTTTAAAACAAATTTTTTTTAAAATCAGCTTAGTGGTTATTGAGGAGTTTCGCAGACGGACTGACAGACAGACAGTGCCGATTTTTCCCCTCTGACGAAAACAAAAACGCTTCGTTTCGCTCCGCTCAATAAACTAGCAACATGATGAACTATAGTTAGCAACTGGTTAAATAAAACAGAAACAAAGCATTGCTTATTAAAATTTTTTACGCCAACACAAATATAAACAAGTGCTGTAAATATTTGAATCAGGAATATTGAGTCGCAACTCCTTACGAAAGAAGGCATACTGCTTAAAGATTTGTAGTTATGTTGTAGAACGCATCTGTGGGTGTAAAAAAGATAAATGAGACTGTCCTGACCGCAGCCATCCGAAAAGTGGGTGGCATGTTTATTCTCGAGGGAAAATTAAAAGTGGAGAGGGATACAATTTGCTTAAAAGTACTAAATATTCCCATATTTTCATGCATTTTTACTATTGTGAAAGCATTTTCAACCTAAAAACGATATTTTAGCCTTATAAATAGTGGTAATTAATGTTTAAAAACAATTTGCAAACAAGAACTTAAATTTTCAGACAAAAAAATTTTTGGGATTCGTTGAACATAGGGGTTTCAGCCGAGTGGGGGACGCACATGGGGGATTTGGAAAGTGTTGAGGGAATCCCCACACCTCCCACTGTGGACAGGCCAGGGAAACAGTGATATCTTTATCGGGACATGACTCAAATTCAGGTTCAACGATATTTCTCATCAACGACAACCAGAACTAGTATGCACCAGTTCACCAATTATTAAAGATTGTTTGCTTTTCGTCTGGAGTATATTTTGTCTATAAACGAGATCCTTGAATGCTGTATGACCAAATAATGACGAAGAAAACTCACCCATTATAATCACTGGCGCATTGATACGTCGACGGCGCGCTCAAGTCGTAGTAAGAACCTCGATTGTTTACTTCACCATCTCCGCGATTACTGGCGTAGCCCCCACGTGCTAAAGCAACACTATTACCATGAAACGATTATAGTCGACTCTGCTGAAGAGTCTGACACTCTTCAGCTTCCCTTACTACAAGCTCTTCAGCTTCCCTTACTACTACTACGTCGTGGTCGTTTTCGCACTTGACCCGGCCCCCTAAGGTTTTCGTCCCCGACCAATCTATTTGCCATATTTTCATATAATTCGGGTATATATAATGAGCCCTTTCAAAGTCATTTTGGAATATAACCTTGGCTAACGGGAACTTTGCGTTAAAGTTTTACAGAAAAAATTACTACAAAATGAACCATATTTGACTGAAAAATCAGCAACAGATACTGAGATACAGCGAAAAACTTGTTTTGTCGAACACCATTTTGACACAACCAGAGCAGTTCGGGCCAATTTTTACTTTACTACTCATTACTAGAGGGTACAAATGAAGATTTGAACCTTTCGTTTGAACTATAGCGCGAAATGAACGGACGCTGCAAATTTGAGATAGGAATGATACAAGAAAATACAAATACACCAACATACAGTCCCCAATTTCACACGAAAAGTAAGAATGGTTCGAATTCCATTCAATTGAATTGCTTTATTCGAAGTCTCGTGGCTCATAAAATTTACCAATTTAATGAATTTGTATGTATGTATATTGGCAAAGTTAAGATTCAAGTGCCAAAACGTCTATATAAAGGTAGTGTGATGCAGCTGGTTATCCGTACCCAGTGCGCATGACGAGGACGCGTAACACACATTTTCATATTGAATATTCCTGTTAAATCATACCAATTAATGACAAATCCTATAAATAGCAAGCCAAGTAAATCGTGTTAGTTATTTTAACTTGGCAACCGGTGTATATATCTGAGTGAAATGGTGCTCATTTTGTAGAATAAAAAAGCCACTAAAGTATATACTACGCGTATATTTATGTCAAAAGGGTTTTAGAGTGGTCACATGACATCAAAATAATCGAAAATGGTATCTTCGCAACCTCTCAGTTAGATAGGAGTTTTTGGTCTCAATTTCTAGAACAGTTCATTCCCTATGTATCTGAAAGTTTGTGCAGCTATTGTCACTATAATTTAGCTGCAGTGTTAGGTCAAAACTAGTTTTTGTATTCGCGAAAAAATAATATCTCCACAACCGCTAGAGCCATGTGTGTTTTGTTCTCATTTTGCAGAGTAATTTATCCACTACATACTTGCACATAGCGATCAAAATTAATGCGGAATATCTTCCCAAATATTGAACCAACATGGCATATTCGGTGGCTCACTTTGTATTGCCCAATATAGCTGTGTGCGTTACTCAAAATTACACATTCAACGCTCAGAATTTACCATCTTGGCGATAAACTCCTAGTGCACTCGCTTCTTCAAATTACCAAAATCATTCCTGTCCAACCTGAAAGTCTGTGGTAATGCAATACATTTCAACTGAGAGGTCTACCGACTGAACAAATTAATCTTTAAGTACTATAACTATGACATGAACATGTGTTGCTTTAATACTATAACGTTTTGGATACCTGTTATGGTGATATTTTGCCTATTTTTAGTTCCGCAACAAAATTTGAATATTTTGGCCTAAAAAGGGCAAAATTTCGTACATTTTCTACCCCAACAAAGAAAGAGCTTGATTAACAGCACAAAAAGCACCGGGGTCGAAATACTTAGCCCCACTCCACTATTTAGAAAGACCAGGTATATCTGATCAAACAAATTGTTACCATCGCAGAATGATCCTTGTCGTTGAATATCATATGCGTCTGGAGCGTTTCGGTTGTACTGATAACCCCAGTGCCCATAATTATCACGCTGATGACTACCAAATTCATCAGTACCTAAAACATAGTACTGTGTCATGGTAAGAAGCAATTATCAGCTTCTAGATTTTTACTACTAGCACACATGTAAAACCACATAACCTATGCTCATATTATTGCTGATTACACCCAATGAAATACAAATTTTTAGCAATTTAGTCCGCCCTACAATTTGAACAGAGCGCAGCAAATGTTCGCTATTAATTTAGGGTCGCGGTCAGCGGTGAACCACAAGTTCCACACTCCAGCGTATTAATGTTATACTTCTTTCAATATAATTGTCTGACTAATATGCTCTTCTGCTCAAAATAGGCTATTTTTTATCGCGAAAACACAATAATGGCACCGACTTCAATATTCGCAGCTTTGCACTACAATAATCTTGCCAATGCAGTTTGTGTGCTTATTTAGGTCTACAGGTCCAGTGTAATTAAAGCATGAGAACCTGTATTGTTACAGGATATATAAAGTTCAACTAAAATTCTTAGCCGTCGCTCTCATGTTTTATTAGGTTTCATTATGTATCAGTTGTAAAAATATGAGTACTAATAGAGATATTGCCGCGAATGAACCAAAAATTGTCCAGTAACTCCATCACTGCATGTTTATAAACAGAAACATAACGGTCTGGACACAACGCGTTAAAATTTTGTGCTACGAAACACCCTGAAACCCACGAAACGTTCTGAAACGGATACACAGTGGGTGTTCAAAATCTTCAAATGGCCTAAATACAGTGCAAGAGCTAAAATATTGACTCTTCAGAAATTCCATCAGAAACTTATCAAATAATTGAGTTCACTAATGTTTTAATCAAACATTCAGCTTCGGAATAAAATGTTGAAGAAAAAGTATTGTGTTAGTTGGTGGTGTTACTACTGGAAGAAGTAAAAATTGCAAAAGGTAACTGCATCACGATGTCTAGTCATTAACCTCGATGCTGCATGCGCTGATCATTTCGCGCGTCATTGGAGTATCCGCCGCGCCTCACACTTTTCCAGTTCTTTTGCATACGTATTTTCTTCATTTGCTCTATAATAATAAATACTAAAAATGGTACCAAAGAAAAACATTTCGTTTCCAAAAAATAAATCCAAATAACATGAGTTTAATTTAATCAATCTGTCAACAATGCTATATGTTTACCTCTAACGCCAAAAAGCTGTTTTTAGCAGAATGTTTTTTTTCAAAAATAATCAAAGTAACGAGTGGATTTGACAAAAGCTGAGACTTAATATATTATCCTTTTAATAAAAGAAATGAATATTGTATAATTTGCTCATGGTTTTCTGTGATACTAAAGTTCTGAGAGCAAGGGAAATAGAAAATAGCCTTTGCTACGAAGAAAAGATATTCCAACAAAATGAGGTGTACTTAATCAGTTAATTTGCAATTCTATATTTTTGTATAAGCTCAGCGCTAAAATTAATTTTCAAATTCGAAAGTATTTATCGGTACGGAATTTTTCTTTTTTACAAAACTGACATTTTATTCAAAAATTATCGCCTTCAGTCTGCATTATAAACAATATATCAGACTCTAGTTAAATTAGTTTTCTTATATTAAAATATATTTCATGTTGCATATTTTGTTTAAGCTGTTTACAGAAATTGGTGAAACGTCATAGAATACCAAAGCAATTCGTATACAAATATAGAAACTCAATGAGGCGATGGTATGAGCACATCAATCATTGGCTTTTCAGACTTGCCTAATACAACACATTCTTAAATACTACATAGACTTTCTGAATGTAAAAGACAAAAAATTAACTTGGAATGACTAATTTAATATAAAATCAAACCTTTTCCGTGGTAAAAATTAGGGTTTACCGTATCAAAAAACGTGATCTTACCTTCATCTGCGACATTGATTTTCAACTCACGGTTCACAATTTTCTGTAAATAGAAAACATTGCATTATAAGAAACATAAGATTTTGGACTTGCAACAAGATTTGTCACCTTCTTTTAAAGTTACATCTTTTTGGTACACTTCAATTTTGCGCAATAAATTTCTTGCGCTACTGTTTGTACAATGAAATAATGCATTAATTTTAAATTGCACATAAAATTTACCATAGCTTTGATATCACTTTCTGTTAAAAACACCACGCGTGTAATGATGATGGCACATGTGTACTTTAGTGTTTGGGCGCTCGTTATATCCTTACAAAAAGAATTACTTAGTGAATAGGATTCGGGCCGAATTAGGCTTAGTCTAAGGATAATACAAGATATAAAACTTTGGTTTAGTATCGTAAACGGCACAGCATACATTAAACTAACTCACCTAAACGCTAAATTGGCCCTCACGATAATGGTTCTACGAAACATCTTAAATATTACCTGTTACTAAGTGTTTAGGAATTCGGTTGCAAATTTTGTCATTCCGCAAGCGCCAGCGAAAATACTAGAAGCCGCCTCAACCCACCATTGCGTAGCGAGCGGTATCATTGCGAGCAAGCAAAGTTTATAGTCACAGATATGGTTTTCCACTCAACAACTCATCATTTTTGCCAGCATCGAAAACCTTTAAACTCGCAGATTTAACAAATTGCAGCACTAGATTGAGACCCACAAAATCCTGCATAGAACAAAGGTGGTGTCACGGCATGCAATATCATGCCAACAAATCTACATCGGTCACAGATACATTAAAAAATCCCCTCATCGTTTTCAGCATCCACGAGAACCGTATCAACCAGAAATACAATAAATTATAATTTGTTGAAAATCACGGAATCACGCATGCTCAAGGGGGGTCCTTAGATAAAAGCGCCACTCTCAAAAGTTTAAATTGGTTAGATATGCTTAAATGAATCACTCCATTGTTTTCAGCATCCACGAAAATCTTTGTAATAACAAATTCAATAAAATATGACATGACATTTATTGAAACGGAGATAGTAAAGCGAGCGGCATTTTCTTAAAACAGCTTTGTTAGCAGCAAAAATCGTTAAAAAATTTTGTCTGTCTGTGGAGATCACCATCATCACCCGTCACCGGATGAATGGATCCTCACAACTATTTTTATTTGTTCATAAATTCAGTCTTTTGTGCCCTTTCATTGGACGCTAAAATCGTCGACCATGTCTTGCCTGCAAAATGGGTCTCAAAGGAGTGAAGGGTCACTTTTTTGAAATTTGGGCATTATGGTATTTATCTTTCGCGACCTATACCTCGAAATACAGGCTTCTTAGCGAAAGATGGAGTCCTCCCATCAATAAAACAAAAATACAGCACAAATATGGTGCTACATTTTTTGTCAAATCTGCCGTTTTCGAGCTAGAGCCAAAGTTTAAAAACACCAAAAAATGAAAATTTCAAAATGTTTATTTAAAGAGCAATTTTTTTGCTTTTCAGGGTGGACTATGGAATTATAAGGTTATATAACCCGTTAAATAGCTTGTTTTCATTGTTTTAACACCATATTGGCTGTGTTATTATCCCTCTTGAACGGTGCCAGAGCAAAATTTCAGTAAATTTTGGCGCCAAATTCTAGATCAATCGAACGTCTATATAGATTTTCAGGGCTGCTAAGTCCTATAAAAGCTATTGTATTTGACTGGTAAGCATCAATTAAGACAAGTCTTAGGGGCCTTACTACGTAAGGTCACTCTTCAAGTTACAATTTTGCTTAAAATTTGCCATTTAGAAATTTCAAAAGGTTTTGTCTTTTTGATCACTGGAAGAAGAAAAGAGTTCTTCGGTTTCGATATATTACTAAAGTGACCGTAGCATTGTAGTTGAGCTATAATTGTCGCTGTAGTGTATAATAGCTATCATGGTACTTTAGGCTTAGAATTTGAAACGGCAATATCGTCAATAAGGATAGTAGCCACACTCGTTCCGTTTCCCCTCGCTTTGCTAGTTATTAGTAATAATGAATAAATGCATGGTTCGGGGTAGAGCTTGTCTCCAGAGGATACCTTACCATTGAAAAAACTAAAAAAACATTAGTGAGAGATACATTCAAATAAATCCCTCCATAATTTTCAGTGACCTTTGTAGTGACCATATTACCAAATAACGATTATTTTAAAAACGTGATATATAAAGTATTAAAATAGACCCTTTTGCGGACCCGTTTTGTGCCACTATCTCGTTATCGACAAAAAGTTTCTGTCAACATAGTTGTTACAGATCTTATTAAGGCAAATATAGAAGATCTGCAACATTTGTTGATACGAGGCCTGGTTTTTAAGATAAAACTGAAAACACAATTTCCCCTCGGTCACAAAAAAGAAGGGGGTACCATATTTAAAGGGGGCCCACCATACTTCATGGACGCGTTGCTTATATGTAACCCATATGGTCTGACGGGCCAGCCTATGAGCTATCATATGCAAAAACTGTATGGGAATAACTTCATTTGTTCCGGAGATATTTGGAAAAACTAGCCGGACGGATAGTAAAATTTATCAGTGCGCATACAAATAAATGCTTGCTCGCTTCGCTGTCTGCGCAGCTAACCCAGCTCGAAATTAAATATAAGGTGGCAAGAAATAAAGCTGAGCTCTCCAAATTTGGGACGGGCGGGTGGTGGACTTCGTATTTTTAAGTGCTCCCTGCAAAAACTGTGTGCCCCTGTTGATCGCAACTTGCCAAAATTATTTTTCCGCTAGGAAAAAGAGGCCCCATATGACATACAATTTGTTAAAAATTTGCACTAAATTCCCTCTTTAAACCAAAAATGCAATTTTTTCAAAATTTGCTTCAAAATCAGTTCTCTCCATCGAAAGTGTTTTAGCAGTGTTTCTGACACAATTTTTAACCGTTTTTTCCTGGCATAATACCCCTGAAAAAATTAGGCGCCCCGGTTCGGAAACACGGGGACCGTTGGTTCATGCCCCGTGATAAAATTTTCAGCGAATCGAGAACCAAGTAAAGCAGTAGTTCTATACGTGTAATTCGTATGGACATCTTATTTGCTGTACCAAAAACGTAACATTTGTCACACCGCATAAATTATAACAATGCATGTTCCAAAGATAACAAAAAGCTTCATGTATACGTCTGTTTTGCACTAACGATACACAATGTGTTACCATCTAACGGTGCGAACACAACATAAACACAGCAGTTATGTTTTAGAATGATGTAGGTTTTCAATACCCGCTGATTATTTTACATTTTTAAACATTGATGTAACCTGTGAACATACGCCACTGGTTTCTCTGTCCACTGAAAATTTTTAGAAATTCACAATGGTCCCAGAAAAAATATTGCTTAT